>LR750287.1:647396-671273 GCA_902729485.2 Mus minutoides | reverse complement strand
ACACACACACACACACACACACACAAGAACTCCTACGCAAGTAAACTTAAAACACAACTCACACACACAAGCAACACTCCTCCCAAACACACACTGATCTAGACACACATACACACACACAAGCAACACTCCTCCCAAACACACACTGATCTAGACACACATACACACACACAAGCTCACACACAAATCAATCAAACACAAAATCCACACACAGCTCACTAGAAAACAACGAAATCACAAAGGGCACCACCAACTCCACCAACTCCAACTCCACCAACTCCTCTCCACACACTCAAAGAAATCCAGGTGTGGCCAAAGCTTAACCCTACTGGCTTGGCCACATCACAGTTACTCCTCATGAAGACATAAAAGGTCCTGTCCTGGCAGGGCTGGTAGGGACTCAAGGGTCTGGCTTAGGTGGGCTATGGAGGCTGACATTAGGCTTTTAGAAAGGAAAGCCTCCAGAATGTGCTAATCTCCTTAGGTCTCTGGTTTGAATGTTTGCTATGTATCCTGCTTTAAAGTCCTCATGTCTACACTCTGTGTGACACCTTCCCATTCCAACTGATAGATCCAGGATGATGCCACTGCTTAACATAAAAAAAAAAAAAAGTCCTGCTCGTTAAGACCTAGGTGGCTGCAGCTTTTCTGACATTACTGTAGCAATTTTGCTTTATACGTGTAGACAGCCATCTTCCATTATGACCGAGGACCTTTCTCATGCCAGGCTAACCATTAACTAACTGCATATCCCATTAAGCTCTATGCTTTGGTGTTCTTGGAAACTCCTCAGACACTTGCCATTCTTTAGAGACAATCATGATAACTAAGGTCAGTTAGAATTGCTTTGTATAGTCAGCAACAATATGGTTGGACCCGAACAAGCTACTCAACTGTCTGACAACACTTCCTGCACCTGTGTATGAGCCTTTAAGGTTGCCATGAGCTTCTGTGGTTTTTTGCCTTTTATAAGCAACCCTTGTGAAAGAGGGTTGCAGCCTCAACTTTTGCAGTCTGACCTGCATCCCTGATCAATCAGTCCCAGGGTATATGTTCAATAAACTATCCCTACTTGAGTGAGATGGCTGAGTGGTTTGTGGTGTGATTCCTGGACTGCAACACTGCTCATGAAATATAATAGGGCAGCTTATTACCACCTGTGAGGATGACAGAAAGATGCCTTTCTCATAATTTCCAAGGTTTGGGATTCTCAAAAATAACATGGGAGGTGTGCTTTGTATTTGCAGCTGTCCTTTTGGGCTGTAAGGATTGGAGGACTGTGGTTGGCAGACATGCTAGGAGGACCACAGGCTGTGGCCCTGGAGGACTCTATGGGAAGTGGGAAGTGCCAGGGACACCTGGTAATCTCTGGAGATCAGTCAGAGAGACCGAGCTCTCTGTGGAAGCAGAAGCTTCCCCCTCAGAGATCACAGATTATCTAATTGTTTGCCTGCTTGTGGAATATGCGAAAGGGTCGCATGCATCTGGATCTGTTGGTTCCTGTTTTGTGGATTTTTGTGTAAGTGTTTAAAGCTATGTGAAAATCTAGAGAAGGAAGGTAATTCTCATAGGTGGTCTGTACTCTGACTAGAGATAGTTTACACCTGAGACATGAGAGAATGGGTTTTGAGAAAAACAGAACTTTCCAACTATCAGGAGATAATTTGGTGAAAGAGGGATATACATAGATAGATAGATAGATAGATAGATAGATAGATAGATAGATAGATAGATAGATAGGAAATTGAGAGTCTGAAGATGTGTCCTTTTTCTTTTACCCCATGGTGTAACTACTGTCATAAAAAGAGTAGTTTAAGGTTGTCTAGATGCTTTTAAAGTAACCTAGAATGGATTTTCCTTCTTTTTGTTCCTTTCTGAATTCTATATAACCTCTTAGTAGGTACTTTTGTCAAATATTCTATCATACTAACAAATTTATCTCTTTCAGGTCTTTGCATGTATAAAAATATTTATGGATCTTTCCTCTGAGCCCAGGGGACACAGCTAGGGCCTGTCGTGTGCTCCCTACACCCCAGGACTTTAAGATCGCATCGGGGTTACACGTGAGTGGAGTGCAGAGGTGGTTTTGGGAGCAGTGGGGCAGCGGTTGCCCACAGGGGCAGGAACCGAGAACCCCACTCCACCTGAGCCTGGGCCTCTCCCAGCCAGAACACCCCACCCCACCATCTTTCCTCTGAGCCCAGTGGACGCAGCTAGGGCCTGTCCTGTGCTCCCCACATCCCAGGACTTTAAGATCACATTGGGAGCTCAGGGCTCGGGCTGCAGGTGCTATGCACTCTCCTAGGCTCTTTCGGGACTCCCCAAGATATCTCAGGACCTCAAGTGAACAGGGGAACACAGCCTCTGTTCTAGCCCAATCTCGTGAAACCTGAGACACCAGCCAGGAGATTGATAAAGGCCCAGGGCAGAACAGCAGGTCCTTTCTGGTCTGCACCAACTCCAGGTCTCCTCGGGCAGAGATGGCAGGAGGCAAGCATAAGAACAGAAGCAACAGAATCAAAGGGTACTTGGCATCACCAGATCCAAACTCACCCACCACATCAAATCCTAGATACAACAGCACACCAGAAAAGCAGGACATGGATATAAAGTCACTCATCACTCTAAGGAGGAAATGCAGGAAATCACGGATAAACAACTTAGAGAGAAAGAGGAAATAATACCAAACAGGCAATGGAATTCAACAAAGCCATCCAGGACCTAAAAATGGAAGTTGAAACAATTAAGAAAAACCAAAAGGAGATAACCCTGGAGATAGAAACCATAGGGAAAAAAACCAGGAACCATAGATATGAGCATTAACAACAGAATACAAGAGATAGAAGAGAGAATCTCAGGCACAGAAGATTCGATAGGGAGCATAGACACAACAATCAAAGAAAATGCTAAATGCAAAAAGTTCCTAACACAAAATATCCAGGAAATCCAGGATGCAATGAAAAGACCAAACTTAAGGATAATAGGAGTAGATGAGAAGGAAGACTCACAAACTAAAGGGCCGGCAAATATCTTCAACAAAATTATAGAAGAAAACTTTCCATACCTAAAGAATGAGATGCTCGTAAACATACAAGAAGCCTATAGAACTCCAAATAGGCTGGACCAGAAAAGAAATTCCTCCCGACACATAATAATCAGAACAACAAATGCACTAAATAAAGACAGAATATTAAAAGCAGTAAGGGAAAAAAGTCAAGTAACATATAAAGGCATATAAAGGCAGGCCTATTAGAATTACTCCAGACTTCTCACCAGAGACTATGAAACCCAGAAGATCATGGACAGAGATTATACAGACACTAAGACAACACAAATGCCAGCCCAGGTTACTATACCAGGCAAAACTCTCATTTACCATAGACAGAGAAACCAAAGTATTCCACGACAAATTCAAATTCACACAATATCTTTCCATGAATCCAGCCCTTCAAAGGATAATAACAGAAAAACACCAATACAAGGATGGAAAGTCTGCCCTAGAAAAAGCAAGAAAGTAATCCTTCAACAACCCTAAAAGAAGACAGCCACAAGAACAGAATCCAAACTCTAAAAACAAAAATGACAGGAAGCAACAATTACTGTTCCTTAATATCGCTTAATATCAATGGACTCAATTCTCCGATAAAAAGACATAGACTATCAGACTGGCTACACAAACAGGACCCGACATTTTGCTGTCTACAAGAAACACACCTCAAGAAAAAAGACAGACACTACCTCAGAGTGAAAGGCTGGAAAACAATTTTCCAAGCAAACGGCCCGAAGAAAAAAGCTGGGGTAGCCATTCTAATATCGAATAAAATAGACTTTCAACACAAAATTATCAAAAGAGTCAAAGAGGGGCACTTCATACTCATCAAAGGCAAAATCTTCCAAGAGGAACTTTCAATGCTGAATATCTATGCTCCAAATGCAAGGACAGCCACTTTCATTAAAGAAACTTTAGTAAAGCTTAAAACACACATTGCATATCACACAATAATAGGGGGAGACTTCAACATCCCACTCTCATCAATGGACAGATCCTGGAAACAGAAACTAAACAAAGACTCGGTGGAACTAAAGGAAGCTATGAAACAAATGGACTTAACAGATACCTACAGAATATTTCATCCTAAAACAAAAGGATATAACTTTTTCTCAGCACCTCATGGCACCTTCTCCAAAATTGATCACATAATTGGCCACAAAACAGCCCTCAACAGATTCAAAAATATTGAAATTGTCCCATGCATCCTATCAGATCACCATGGACTAAGGCTGCTCTTCAATAACAACATAAGTAGCAGAACACCATCATTCACTTGGAAACTGAACAACTTTCTACTCAATGATACCTTGGTCAAGGAAGAAATAAAGAAAGAAATTAAAGACTTTCTGGAGTTTAATGAAAATGAAGCCAAAACATACCCAAACTTATGGGACACAATGAAAGCATTCCTGAGAGGTAAATTCATAGCTCTGAGTTCCCACAAGAAAAAAAAAATGGTGAGAGCTTACACCAGTAGCTTGGCAGCACATCTGCAAGCTCTAGAACAAATGGAAGCAAATTCACCTAAGAGGAGTAGACGGCAGGAAATAATCAAACTCAGGGGTGAAATCAACCATGTGGAAACAAAAAGAACTATCCAAAGAATCAATCAAACCAGGAGCTGGTTCTTTAAAAAAGTCAACAAGACTCACTAGTGGGCACAGGGTTAGCATCCGAATCAACAAAATCAGAAATGAAAAGGTTGACATAACAACAGATCCTGAGGAAATTCAAAACACCATCAGATCCTTCTACAAAAGGTTATATTCAAAAATCTGGAATATCTGGATGAAATGGATAACTTTCTAGACAGATACCAAGTTCCAAAGTTAAACCAGGATCAGATTAATGACCTGAACAGCTCTATATCTCCTAAAGAAATAGAAGCAGTCATTAATAGTCTCCCAACCAAAAAAAGCCCAGGACCAGATGGGTTTAGTGGAGAGTTCTATCAGACCTTCAAAGAAGACCTAGTTCCAGTTCTTCTCAAACTATTCAACAAAATAGAATCTGAAGGTACACTCCCCAATTCATTCTATGAAGCCACAATTACTCTGATACCTAAACCACATAAAGACACAACAAAGATAGAGAACTTCAGACCAATTTCCCTTATGAATATCGACGCAAAAATACTCAACAAAATTCTTGCCAACCGAATCCAAGAACACATCAAAATATCATCCATCATGACCAAGTAGGCTTCGTCCCAGGAATGCAGGGATGGTTTAATATACAGAAATCCATCAACGTAATACACTATATAAACAAACGCAAAGATAAAAACCACATGATCATCTCCTTAGATGCTGAGAAAGCATTTGACAAAATCCAAAACCCATTCATGATAAAGATCTTGGAAAGATCAGGAATTCAAGGCCCTTACCTAAACATGATAAAAGCAATCTACAGCAAACCAGTGGCCAACATCAGACTAAATGGAGAGAAACTGGAAGCAATCCCACTAAAATCAGGGACCAGACAAGGCTGCCCACTTTCTCCCTACCTATTCAATATAGTACTTGAAGTCCTAGCCAGAGCAATTCGACAACAAAAGGAGGTCAAGGGGATACAAATTGGAAATGAAGAACTCAAATTATCGCTATTTGTAGATGATATGATAGTATATATAAGTGACCCCAAAAACTCTACCAGAAAACTCCTAAACCTGATAAACAGCTTTAGTGCAGTAGCTGTATATAGAATTAACTCAAACAAATCGATGGCCTTTCTCTATACAAAGGATGAACTGGCTGAGAAAGAGATCAGGGAAACATCACCCTTCACAATAGTCACTAACAATATAAAATATCTTGGTGTGACTCTTACGAAGGAAGTGAAAGATTTGTATGACAAGAACTTCAAGTCTCTGAAGAAAGAAATTGAGGAAGATCTCAGAAGATGGAAGGATCTCCCATGCTCATGGATTGGCAGAATCAATATAGTAAAAATGGCTATCTTGCCAAAAGCTATCTACAGATTCAATGCAATCACCATCGAAATTCCAACTCAATTCTTCAAGGATCTTGAAAAGACAATAAGCAAGTTCATCTGGAATAACAAAAAACCTAGACTAGAGAAAACCATTCTCAACAATAAAAGAACCTCTGGTGGAATCACCATGCCTGACCTCAAGCTGTACTACAGAGCAATCATAATAAAAACTGCATGGTACTGGTACAGCAACAGACAGGTAGACCAATGGAATAGGATCGATGACCTGGAAATGAATCCACACACCTATGGTCACCTGATCTTTGACAAGGGAGCTAAAACTATCCAGTGGAAAAAAGACAGCCTTTTCAACAAATGGTGCTGGCACAACTGGCACCTATCATGTAGAAGACTAGGAATTGATCCATTCGTATCTCCTTGTACTAAGGTCAAGTCTAAGAGGTTGAAGGACCTCCACATAAAACCAGAGACACTGAAACTTATAGAGGAGAAAGTGGGGAAAAGCCTCAAAGATATGGGCACTGGGGAAAAATTCCTGAACAAAACAGCAAAGGCTTGTGCTGTAATATCAAGAATTAACAAATGGGACCTCATAAAGTTGCAAAGCTTCTGTAAGACAAAAGATACTGTCAACAAGACAAAAGGGCCACCAACAGATTGGGAAAGGATCTTTACCAATCCTAAATCAGATAGGGGACTGATATCCAATATATATAAAGAACTCAAGAAGGTGGACACCAGAAAATCAAATATCCCTGTTAAAAAGTGGGGCACAGAGTTAAACAAAGAATTCTCAACTGAGGAATACCGAATGGCTGAGAAGCACTTGAAAAAATGTTCAACATCCTTAATCATCAGGGAAATGCAGATCAAAACAACCCTGAGATTCCACCTCACACCAGTAAGAATGGCTAAGATCAAAAATTCANTATTCATAATAGCCAGAAGCTGGAAAGAACCCAGATGTCCCTCAACAGAGGAATGGATACAAAAAATTTGGTATATTTACACAATGGAGTACTACTCAGCTATTAAAAACAATAAATATATGAAATTCCTAGGCAAATGGATGGATCTGGAGGCCATCATCCTGAGTGAGGTAACCCAATCACAAAAGAACTCACATAATATGTACTCACTGATATGTGGATATTAGCCCAGAAACCTAGACTACCAAAGATACAATTTACTAAACACATGAAACTCAAGAAGAAGGAAGATCAAAATGTGGACATGTCACCCCTTCCTAGAATTAAGAACAAAGCACACATTGAAAGAGTTACAGAGATCATGTGTGAAGGTGAATCTAAAGGATGGAACCAATGTCTGCGGCTGCCAGGGGTCCATCCCACAATCAGGCACCAAACATAAACACTATAGCATATGCCAGCAAGATAGTGAGTGCTGAAAGGGCCTGGATATAGCTGTCTCGTGGGAGACTATACCAATGCCTGGCAACCATGGAGGTGGCAGCTCACAGTCAGCTATTAGATGGAACACAGGCTTCCCAAGGAAGGAGCTAGAGAAAGTACCCAAGGAGCTGAAGGGGTCTTCAACCCTATAGGTGGAAGAATAACATGAACTAACTAGTACCCCCTGAGCTCATGTCTCTAGCTGCATATATAGAAGAGGACGGCCTAGTTGGCCATCATTGGGAAAAGAGGCCCCTTGGTCATGCAGACTTTATATGCCCCAGTACAGGGGAATGCCAGGGCCAAGATGTGGGAGCGGGTGGGTAGGGGAACAGAGCCGGGAGGGAGGAGGGTATAGGGAACTTTCTGGATAACACTTGAAATGTAAATGAAGAAAATATCTTATAAAAGTTGGGAATAAAAGAATATATATGTATATTACTGTAACCAATTGTTAATATGTAAATAGAGATATATACCTTATATATGAAATTTTCCAATTACTTTATAACTGATATCAAATATAGAATATTTAATAAGCAACCAAATTTTGACTAAGATAAATATATTTTGCGGCATATGATCTATCTTGTAAAGTATGCCAGACAGCTTAAAGTCGAACTGACTACTATGGAATTATTCGACAGAGTAAAAAGAACTTTTCCTGTATCATATATTTTTTGTGATAAAGAACTTAACTTTATTATTTTTAAAGTAAATTTAGGTTATTAATGCACAAGCAAAAATAAGAATAATGTAATTTTTAACGTTATGCTCTTTGGCATAAGAAAAATATTCTCAACATGTTGAGAACACTCCCAATGTTCTTAGGGGTCTCTGGGCATCTCCAGTAGAAGACCCTTCAGAACCGCATGTTACAGTAGCCAGTCAGGGAAACACTGGAGAAGCTGTTGTGATAGCAGGCCTTCTTTAGTAAAGATCATTGCAATTTAATTTTATTCAACTTGCCCTGTCAGCTATAGATACAGTCCAGTACCTGTAACCTTTAAAGATATATGATTTGTGCTTTGCTTTGCCTTGCTTTTTGTATTTTGTTTCTTCTATATGATATTCAGCTTAGTGTTGGCTTTTTCTTTCTAGACATGAAAACTCAGTGAAGGCAAGATAAAGTTTTCATGTGCATCGTCTCTTTAGCTCATGTTTCTCTCTCTTTAAATTTTTGCCTTAATGTTTGCCTTGCCCGTGTATGCTGTCACCTTCTTGGAAAGGTTTAAAATACAGTACAAATATTATCCTGGATCTTTAAGTTACTCTTGTTCTTCTGCCTCCCTTCTGTAATATATATATATATATATATATTAACATAAATATATTATTTGTGATATATATTATATATAATATATATTAATCCTCACAGATTTTGTTATGACCAAATAAAGTTCTAGCAATAAATTGAAAAACAATGTACACTTCTTTTCTTGCAAACTGCTAAACACTGCAACAGGCAGGTGTTCTAGCTTCTGTTTTGTTGCTGTGACAAAATGCTCTGACCAAAGACAACCTAGAGGAAAGAGATTGGTATTTTAGCTTGTGACCCCAGGTTACAGTCTGTCACTGAGGGAAATCCAGGCAGGAGGTGAAGGCAGGAACTTGAAGATCAGTTTGCTTCCTATTCCATACAATATTACCTTCAATCAAGGAAACCATTTCAGAGGCAAAGAAGTGTGAAGGACACACAGAGGACACTGCTTGCTAGCTCATAGACAGGCTTATGGTAAGTTAGTTTTCTATGCAGTTTAGGACCACCTGGCTAGGGAATGGTGCTACCCATGTTGGGATAGGCCCTCTGCATCTGTTACTGACCAAGATAATCCCCACAGATAGACCCACAAGCCAATTCAATCTAGGAAGCTCCTCAACTAAGACTCTCTTCTCTCTCATATGAGTGTACTAAACTTTATGTGTATGCATATATCACATATTATAGGCTGTGTTGAGTTGACAGTTAAAGCTGACCATGACAGTGCAAATTACTGCGACTACCATTTTTAAAAAGAGGGAACCAGAGCCTGCTCTTAGCAGTGATTTATATCAAAGCTTCACATTAGGCAGGCCTGCACAAGGAATTTGAAAATGATATAGCAAGCAAAGGTCAGGATCCACCCATCACCTGCCATCCACTTCTGTAAATTCTATTCCCAGGAATAGCCATGACTGTTGTAGCATAGAAGGATAGCCCTTTCGGTTATCTAGAAGGTAAGCAAAGACTCTTTGACCTCAACAGTCAGTAAAGTACCCGGTTGTAGAGAGCCGCTCTGAGCACTGACAGTATTAACCATTTAGAAATGGCGCTGGCATCCAGCATTCTCTCATATGATCCTTGGAATGTGCTTTGTCCTGGGGTAAAAGTGCGCGAGTCACAGAGCCCATGCCCGGGGCGATTTGGGTTTATGGCTTTGCAGCCAATCCTATAGGAACATGCTGCCTTGGGCTACAACAGGGGATATAAGAGGCCGAGCCCTCCGGGGACTCTCGCTCTCTCTCTCTCTCTCTCTTTTCTCCTTTCCTCTCTCTCTTTCCCGCTCTCTGCTCTCTCTCTCTCTTCCTCTCTCTTTCCTTCCCTCTTTTAGATTATTTTATAATAAAGGATGCCACAGACGTTTCCTTCTACGTGTCAGCGTGAATTCTTGCAGGCGAGAAAGAACGCGTTCTACACCCGGTGATGCTATTTTTGCCTGGGTGACTCCCAAATCTGGTTCTTGTCCCCCTGGAGAATCCATAAAATCCAAATAGCATTTAGAAAATTGATGTGCACCCAAGTTGCATTCTGTTGTAGCCATGGAGGTGGCTGATGGTGACGCTGTGTGGAGTGCCAGATGCAGCAATTGGTAGGCCTCTTCTCTGCAGGTCTACTCTTTGCATCAAGCTTCTAAGTGCTGTTTCACATTTGTGTCACTTAGCAAGAACCATGCATTTTCTTATGTCACTGTATCACTTCCTGAGAGGAGTATAGGTGAATTTTCTTCATAGAGAACAGATACATCATTGTGTGATTGATTCTCAAACCCAAGAATTTTTTTTTTAAGCACCATAACAAAGGCACAGACGTTGCTTAAGAACAAATACATTGCCCGTTCCAGGCACCAGGAGTTTAAGACTACAACTTCCTGGGCAACTTTTTCCTGTGTGGACAAAGAGGAAGAAGTGTGAGAAGAGGAATGTGTCAGGGGAAGCTAGGGCAGGGAAAGGGAAGAGGAGGTGAAAGAAGAAAGGAAGAAAGGAAGCCTCAGGGAGAAGGCAACGTAAGAGGTAGAGACCTGGCATCAGACCCAGTGTGGGGGTGACCAGGTAGGCATTCCTGGCCTCAGTTGGTTCATCTGGGCTTGTTTCACAGGAAGGAGTTGCAGCTTGATGAGGGATTATTTGCAGGACTTCGTGGCTTGGCCCATATGTAGAAATGGCGGCCCAGGTTGGGTCCTGTTTTTGTTTTTTCACAATCCGCATCACACATGGCTCCCTGTGGCCTCTGCAGAGGGGTATGGTTGAGGGCCCACTCAGTACAGATTTCCAGAATGAGGTCTGCGCCTCCTTCTTGTTTCTGACCTCAGAAACCTTGGTCAGTTTATCCATCTTTGTGGCTATCACATCCCCTTCCAGAGTCATTGGTGTTACAAGAGTGCCTACCAAATGCAGCTTAGGTAGTTCTACCCCAGGATAAGTCTGGGAAAGGCTAACAGAAGGCTGAAAATAACTCATCAGGTCTTTTTGTTGTTTGGTTGTTTGGTTGGTGTGTGGGGTGTGTGTGTGTGTGTGTGTGTGTGTGTGTGTGTGTGTGTGTGTGTCTTCTGGAACCACCTTGATTCTTTTGAGGCCTGGATGAGTACCTGTGGGCTTGGGCTTTTGGCTTTTTCTGTAGCTGGACTTGTTTGCTGGGCTGTAGAACTGACTGTCCCCACATAGGTTCTTGTTCACAAGGGACTAAGAAGCCAAGAATCTTGAGCTGGGTGCCTTCAAACTCAGGGAGGAAACAGGTGCAGAGAGAGGGGCACTGTTTTTCTGGCATACAGAACACATTCAAGACATCTCCCACAGGGCAGTGGTCAGAGCCCATCACCTCAGGGAGCAGGAAGGCATCTTGGAAACTGCCTATAATTAGCATCCTGTCTCCCAGTATGTAGTCAAGTCAGTTACCATAGTTGAGATTGAGGGCACTACTGATCACTGACCAACAGGTTAAAGGTCCTCTCCTATTTTGAATAGAAATAGCAATAGATGTCCATGAAAGGCCCTATATGTGAATACCCAGCCTGGTATTTCGGGTTACTTAGCAAGCCATACATCCACTTAAGTCCCAGGTCTTCTTCAAAGCACCCCAGGCAGCCAGCATCACAGTGGTCAATGAAATGTTGCACTGTATTCATGTACTCTCGGATTTTCACATGACTGCCTGCGGCCAGGAGTGCCTCTGCTCTGGTTTACAGCAAGAGATAGAAAAGCATCTTAAAGGTCAGCCGCTCGGGGTTCTCAGGATCACATGGGGGCAGTACACACTGATCAGGGTCAAAGGCTTCCTCTTCCCTTCCTGTGTGAAGATCTTGTGCTGTGTAAGGAGAGCTCGGCCCTCCCTATCCAGAGCCTGTAGCTGCTCTGGGGTGACCGCGTTCATGTTTTCATAGCAACTGACATGCCTGTTCAGGGTGGCAAACTGACCCCTCAGGTCTTTTTCAGCAGCCAAGGGTGTAGCAGTCTCCTTACAGAAAGTAGCTACACCAGAATAGCCTCTCCACCTGCTGCTGAAGCTGAAATAGGAGTTACAGCCCTCAACAAAGGCCAAGGGCTCGGTAAGTTCATCTCTGCTCACTTTGGTCTCCTGGAGACAGACAATATCAGCATCCATGTCCTTTAAAATGTGTCTCAAGGACATGGGACAGTTGCTGGGCAGAGTCTTGCATCCCAGACCTTGCAGGGGTCTCCGGATCCCATTGATGTTCCAACTTAGCATGCACAACATTTTCATAAGCTGTACTGCTTCATGAAGAATGTATAGGCATAGGCAAATTGCCGGAAGTTAACAAATTCGAATCTTCCTCCTGTGTTGGCTCAGCTGTCTTGTGCTGCAAACCACTGGACTGCTCACAGGGCCCTCAAGTTCAGTTCTCTTTGCAGGGAGACAAGCTATGGGGGAAACTGAGAGGGTGGTGCAAATTCCAAAGAGGAAAGAAAGCTGTATTGACTGTACATGCTTGTAACCCCAGCACTCAGGAGGCTGAGGCAGGGGGTTGCAATGAGTTAAAGACCTACCTGGGCTGTAGAGCAAGACTCTGTCCAAAAACCAAAGAAGAGTAAGTGATGAGAGGGGCATCTATGGTCCTTTTCTTCTGGCCACACACAGAATGGGACTCCTGGGTGCCTGATCACCTTTCTCCTCCATTCAAAAGTCCTCTTAATGCATCAGATTACTTACAACCTAGATTCCCAGAGACTATTCCTCAAAAGCAAAATGATGTTCTTCTTAACATTCCACAGTCAGCCAAGCAGCGTCTTCCCGAGACACATGAGGTATAGTTTTGGTTATGAGCCTAGCCTCTAATGAGTGAGTCATCTCTCCAGCCCTACACACATGTTATAAACATGGGAATTGGTTTTAGGAAGAAATGTGCAGTCAAGGAGGAAGAAGTCTGTTGCTGATGCTGTCTTTTGCATCTGAGAACATGCAGATTTGAGTTGGGCTGTTTCCAGGCAATGAAAGAACAACAGACAGTAACTGAGACAAAGCTGAAGGAAAAATATGGTTTTTCTCCTGAAATAGTTGGTCGTTTTGCTTACCAGCTAACAATGATTGATGTAATTACTATACATTGCCAGATACACACACCACACCACACACACACCACACCACACACATACACACACACACACACACACACACACACATACCACACTACAAATACACACATCACACCACACCACACACACACATACCACACCACATACACCACACACACACACACACACACACACACTTTCAGGCATTCACCCTACCCTTTCAGAAAGCTTTGAAACTGCGCTTCAACACTGGAAAGTCAAAAGTTATCACAATAGGAAATGGAAGAGCCTAAGGAAATTAGAAGAACACCAGGTCTGAGGTTATTTCTACACTGTTTGAGTAGCTATGATGGAAGGCAGAGATGGAGAGCTGGTATAGAAAGCTTATGAGCGAACATAATGTAACAGTCACATAAGAAGAGGAGTATGGACTAGCTATTGTGCACATAGGCCATCAAGTGCCCAGAGTTGGAAATGGCAGCAAGGTCAATAGGTGCTCAAAGTCAGGACTATAGACAGAAAATTTCCGGATAGTGTGCTATGGCGATAAGGCAGCAGTTCTCAATCTGTGGCTTAGAACCTTTTTGGGAGTTTGCATATGAAATATCTTGTATATCAGATATTTACATTATTATTCATAACTTCATAACAGTAGCAAAGTTACAGTTATGATGTACCAGTGAAATAATTTTGTGGTTGAGGGTCACCAAAACATGAGGAGCTATATTAAAAGGTCACAACATTAGAAAGGATGAGAACCACTGTGACGAAGGGAGATGGCTCGCAGGGAGGAACATGTAAGCCTCCAAGCTACCTCTGTGGCTCCTGAGCGCCCTCTTCAGCATCATGTGAAAACCTTGTGATTTGCCTCCTCTGAGATCTCCACTGGCATAAAAGTTGACCTCAGAGAAATGTTCCTGGAAACTTACAATTTGATTTATATCTTAGGCACACCTTTTTTTTTTAATTAGATATTTTCTTTATTACATTTCCTAGTTTCCCCTCTGAAAATTCCCTATCCCCTTCCTCCTCCCCCTGCTCCCTAACCCACCCACTCCCATTCCTGGTCCTGGTATTCCTCTATATTAGGGCATAGAACCTTCACAGGACCAAGAGCCTCTCCTCCCATTGATGACCTACTAGGCCATCCTCTGCTATCAATACAGCTAGAGCCACAAGTTCCACCATGTGTTTTCTTTGATTGGTGGTTTAGTTGTGGGTTGATGTTGGTGTACACCTTTAATCCCAGCACTTGGTGTGGTACCCCTTCTTCCACCAGCATAGCTGGTGTTATCACAAAGCTTTAGAACGCCTCATGCAGAGGCATCCATTGTCTTGTTAATTAGGCTTGAGATAGCCTGGTGGCCCTGAGGCCTGCTTCCAGGTCTCCCATGACCTAGGCTCTGCCCAGCCCACCTACTACCAGCCCACCTGTGCAAACCTGCCAGATCTCAGGATACTTCAGGCTGCCCACCAAACTCCAGAAGCCTGTGCAGAAGACTGGGGGCGGGGCCTTCCTTCTTTTTTCCCCAAGTGCTTGTCTGCCATTAAACAGTTTCTCTGAGCAGCAGCAACCATGTAGCCTTAGTGATCATTTTCTTTCCGCCAGTCCCTTAGTCTCATTTCAGCTTAGGGCCATTCGTCCAGGGAAACCCCATCCACTGTGGGCAGTGGACCCCAACACTTGGGAGGCAGAGGCAGGCAGATTTCGGATTGCTGAGTTTGAGGCCAGCCTGGTCTATAAAGTGAGTTCTAGGACAGCCAGGGCAACACAGAGAAGCCCTGTCTCGAAAAACCAAAAGAAAAAAAAATTCTTAGGCACATCTTACAAATTGATTTCTACTCTGTCCACTTCATCTAAGAAGATCTAAGAAGGGGATGTGAAGGCCCAGTAGTTTCTGGACCAGCAGCTACCTCCAAAAGATGTTCTGGAGCAAGGACATTAGTAAATCTAGCAACCAGCTTACCTAGTAAGGGAGGAAATCTTATGTAAAAGCTCCAGCAGGGATCTGGCTCTGAGGACATTTTGTAGGGGAAGTTACTTGAAAGCAGGGGCAAATCTGATTCCCTATTAGAACTGGGTTGTCAAGCCAAGACTTAAATTCTCTATAAGGATGCATTAGTGGTGCAGACACCAGTGAGAGCTATCCACTGTGTGTCCACTGTGGCTATAGCCACATGGGCTCTTAAAAGAACGGGATTTTTAAGCAGAGGAAGACAGAGAGGAACAGGTCTGCATGGATATTCTTGTTTGTCAACTTGACTGTATCTGGAATTAATTAAAACCTGAAAGGCTGGGCACATCTGTGTGAGGATGATGATGATGATGATGATGATGATGATGATGATGATGATGATTACTATTATAGTTATTAATCATTTCAAGTTAGAAGACCTGCTTCTAATCTGGATCTTTGAGGTGGTAAGATCCACCTTTAATCTGGGCTACTCCTTCTGTTGACATCCTATATAAAGAACATGGAAGAAGAAAGCTTGTTCTCTCTTTGCTTGCTTGCTTTCTCTCTCCTTAGCAAGTCCATTTTTTCCACTGGCATTGGAGGCTACTTCTTTGGGATTCTGGCATGTACTTAAGACTAGCTGAGATATCCAGCCTCATGGACTGAACAAATACTGGATTCTTGGACCTTCTGTTGGTAGATACACACAGACATGTAAACACACGCACACACATATATTCTGTCAAGGCTTTGGACAGCTTAACAATTTTTATCATATAGTCTAAAACCATATTTGAGAGGGGAGAGGCAAGCACAGATTCATATGTGTGCACATGCACAGGAAGTCTACAGAACACACTCAGATGACATTTGTTAGATACCTTCTACCTTGATTTTGAAACAGCCTTTCTCTGAGTCCTGGGCTTATCAGTTAGCCTGGGGGTGAGGAAGAGAGTAGGGAACCTGTCTCTGCTTCTTCATTCCTGAGATTCGAATGGTGCACCACTCACCTAGTGTTTGGTTTTTAATGTTTTATTTGAGGTGTGTGTAGTGGAGGAGATAACATCTTTCTATGTGGCCCTGGTTGTCCTGGGTCAGGCTGGCTTCAAACCCACAGAGATTCACCTGCTTTTGCCTCTGAATCTTCACATGGTTTGGGGGAGTTGAATTCAAGCCCACAGACTTACAAAGTAAGCATTTAGTGGACTGAACCATCCCCAGACCTCAACATAGTGTGAAGGAGCAAGTTAATGTTTTTCAGTAGCTTTTAAAAAGTTTAGAAATCAGATATATTGTTCAAAATCACAAAATCGTGTCAAAACATGAACACAGAAGCACCTGGCTCCAACATTTATGTTATTTTCAATAAACCAAGCAAATTCTTTGGAGCTGTCTCAATTTAGTTTATTAATACCCACTAAAGACATTAAAAAATAAAACAACTAAACAATTCTCCAGATGTTAAAAAGTAAATATCACATTTCTAAATAACAATAAAATCAGGAATTATTTCTAACTGAATGGTAACTGTCTTAGTTAAGGTCTTACTGCTGTGAACAGACACCATGACCAAGGCAAGTCTTGTAAAGGATAACAAATTGGGGCTGGCTTACAGGTTCAGAGGTTCAGTCCATTATCATCAAGGTCGGAGCATGGCAGCATCCAGGCAGGCATGGTTTAGGCAGAGCTGAGAGTTTTATATTTCATTTGAAGACTATTGTTGAAATAGTGGCTTTCAGGCAGCTAGGGTGAGGGTCTTAAGACCACATCCACAGTGACACACCTACTCCAACAAGGCCACACCTTCTAATCCTGCCACTCCCTGGGCCAAGTTTATACAAACCATGACAGTAACTAACCAGTAAAGGCATACAGAAATTCAGTGTTACAGCAAAAGTAGAGCTCAGGGAGAAATCTAGAATCCTAAAACACATGTGTAGAAAATGGGCTGAAATATCAATGGTCTAAGCATTTGCCTCCAAATATTGAATGAAGATATCCCAGATAGTTAGAAGAAATTTCTATGTTTCTAAAAATAAAGACAAAAGCTCAATTAAATCAATAAATGAGGAAAGCTAAAGACTGAAGCTTTGAAAAAGACAACAACAACAAGAACATATGAATAGCAACAACAACAACATAACAAAATTAGTGATTCTGAGTAAGACCTATCTAAGAATAAAAGGATAGAAAACAAAAACTGCCAATATTAGCAACAAATACATGTTAACTCTTGACTGCCTATGAAAGGCACCGAGAATGAAGTGGAAGAGAAAGAAGGTGCAAGTAATTAGTTTTGAGATCTCCCATAAAGATCACATTTCAGATTCTATTATATTCAATTTAATGCAGTAGCATTTGCTAGACAGCAACCAGACTACTATCAATTTGGCAATAAAAGCTCAGAAACGAAAAAAAAAAAAAAACTATCAAATGTTATGGACTTTGACAGAAGTGATTTAATTCCAGATGTAACCATGATCCTAAGAATTGTAACTTTAGGAAAATCAATTATCTCTCTAAACTCCATTTTCTCCTGTTTAAAAAAAAAGGAAAATAATGCTCAAAGTTATCAGGGATATGTTGGGCTAAAGATTAAAGCACAGGGTATGTGGTTAGTTCCACAGAACACCTTCCCTGTAATGACCCTATGAACTCAGGTTTACCATGTGACTATCTATGGGAAGAATAAAAAAACATTCAGAAAAAAAAAAGTCATTCATTTCAATAATCTTGATATTCGACTTTCTTTGTCCAATGGGAAGTTTGATTGGCCATTTTTTCAGTAAAAATGATTTTATCAGCTGTGCTGAGGATTTAGCTGAGTGGTGTATATAGGCTTATCCACCATGTTTGAAAGTTCTTGGGTTTGATTCTCAGCCTCATTTTGAGAGAAAAAGAGGAGAGAGAGATATCATTAAAAGAGAGGGATAAAAGGATGTAAGCAATATATAAACAATATAGAAGCACCACATGAGAAAGTTAGACTAATATAACAATATAGGAGTTTTACTCTGGTTTATGGAGTAATTTTTCTTGAATGTTGGTAGTACACAGAGAGTATTGTGTTGATCATGTAATTTTGTCATAATGTGTTGGGACGTTCTTCCATCTCTGTGTTAACATTGTAGTAGAGGCTTCTCCCTGACAGTTTCAGCTTTCTACCAGTGTTGCTTCTGAACCCCTCAGTCCAGGCTACAGGTGATCTTAGATCCAGATCCTTCACATATTAAGTCTACACGATGAGTGCTCAGGGTTCTTCACACACTGAAGAAACTTGACAGGCCTGTGGGAGAGAAGAAACAAAGGAAGTCAGGGACTGAATGAGGACTGACAAGATGGGTCATGGGACAAAGGTGCTCACTGCCGTGCCCAGTGACCTGAGAGTTTGATCCCCAGTGTTCATGTGCTTGAATGAAGCACTGACTTCTACAAGTTGTCCTTTGATGTCCACACGAAGGCTATGGTATGTGCACAAATGTGTGCACACATACATAAACATATAATTAATAAATAAATAAATAAATATGATAAATGTGACAAAAATTTTAAGGAAAGAGACCAAATGATGTTACTATGGTCCAACTCATCAATGAAGGAAGACGCTTCATAGCAACCAAAGATTAACCACTGAGCATCCACACCATCTGAGCTTAGAGACAACACTGAGAAAGGCCTGACCCAGGAGTAAATGACTTGAAAGCATGTGCAAGTTAGTTGCAGTTCACTTGTAAGACCATAGAAATAAATACCAAGGAGATTGTACAACAGTAATATGTGGAGGTTAAAAACAAACAACTGGCTCAGAAGTGTCACAAGTATATGGCAGCAGATATGGCCACTGGGACCAACCAGGCCCATACTGTTCCCTCCTGAGTATTCTTCTTTCCTCAGATCAGAAGCTTCCTGGTGACCTCTGGGTAGAAAGATTTGACAGCAAAGAACTCAGGGACCTTTCTCAAGATGTTTGGAAGCCACTGTGAGAGGACCACGCTCCCCTCTACATAAAGCAAGCTTTCAGTCCGTATCTAACCTGTAATTTAAAAAGACTGCCATTTTCATAAAATGTGAGCTAACAAACCCACAGGCTCTCCATTCCTCAAGCCACACCTACTCTTCCTGTACTTCCTTTTGATGTAAACTATCTGTGAATGAATTAGCTGAGTCAGCGACCTAGAGAGTTTCTCTTAGAGTGGATCATTTCTTTTGTTCTGGCACTTAACTGATGCATGTTGACAGTTTTTGGTTTTTGTTGGTCTTGTCATTGTTTTTTAATTTTTTTTTTTTTTGTTTTTTTTTCTTTTTTTAGAAGTTTCCAAAGAAAAGAGAGCTGATTGGAGGGAAGCTTGGGTCATCTGGAAAATGAGCCATCCATCTTTTAAGCCTGTCTTTGATGGTAGGTGACATGAAGAGATTAAAAAAAAATATTCCCTCTCTTTAGCTTGTACATAAAATCTTTTCTCTCTGCTTTAGTCTTGGTGGAAGCTATTCCTCATAGGAAAAGCTCCAAAAGTGCTTCTCTGTAGAGGAAGATGTCCCTGCCTGTATCATTGAGCACAACAGAGTTAAAACCTATGAGGGGGTCTTGACATTTTATAGTTAAAGGTGACTTTAAACACAATATACCTGCCCAAAGGTTAATGGTAAATTTTCTTCAAGAATTTATTTACATCAGTTTTGCTTTTAATCTAGAACAATAAATCTTGTTAGACTCTCATGTAGAAATTTGCCAAATATTAGGTACTTACATCTGAATCTAACTAAGGAGATTTCACATGCAAGTTTATAGCAAGGCAAGGGATTTTAAAATTTGGAGAAGCTGAGCTTGGTGGCACACGCCTTTAATCCCAGCACTTGGAAGGCAGAGGCAGGCAGATTTCTGAGTTCGAGGCCAGCCTGGTCTACAAAGTGAGTTCCAGGACAGCCAGGACTATACAGAGAAACCTTGTCTCGAAAAACCAAAAAAAAAAAAAACTTTAGAGAAAGGCCCTGGCAAAACATATTTCTGCTCCCCTGAAATACAGCAGTAAAGCAAGAAAGAAATGTGTACTCTGGGGATCAGTCAGCTTCTAAGTCAAGCCATCATTTAGGGCTGCCAGGCAAGGAGGCAGGGAACTGAGGACAGCCAGCCAGATTTAGGCCATTGGCTAGGGAAACGAGCTAGGTTTGGTGGCAGGGCAGAGACCCTCATGTGTCACACCGTAAAGCCCTCTCAGTGCACACAGCTCTTTTGTTCCCAAGAAATCAGTTACCTGTAGTTATCCTGGCAGACAAATGCCATATTCCTTTTCTGCACAATCATCTTCAGCTCATTTATGGAGGAGCTTGAACATGCCTTACTAGGGAAGAAAAATATTCAAATTAATAAGCTATTTCATACACTCTCTGAGTCTCTCTTACTGCCTCTTGAAGCAGCACTGAGTAGAGATGAGGTAGACATCCCCCTTTTGGGCTTCTCTCGTCGCGAGGAGCAAAGGTGTGAAGCAGTCACTGTCCTTTGCGGGCACAGAATTTAGAGACTAGAAGGAGGGCCAAGTGGGTAAGCCCCGTTCATTTGCTAAGCCAGTCCGCTCCCAGGGTGTTCCTGTGACCTTAGATTCCTTCTGCAGGCTGAGTCATAGGCCATCACTCCTCCATTACTAAGCAGTAACATACCTGGAAGCTCCTTCAATGTTATGCATCACCCAGGCCTGTAGTTTATGAACCTTATTTGGGTTCAAATTTAAGACTTCCACACTTCCAAAGGTGCTGAAACAGAAGAGATAGATAACATCACTGACCTCAAGCCAAAACGCAGGGCATCCATAACTCCTGTTACAATCCAGCCTGCTGGACACCATTGAACAGAACCTCCCTTGCTTCTCACTTTCCTCTTTCAATGTGACTCTTGGTTATGAGATTTTCAAAATAAGAGTTTTAACTATATATCGATGCTGACTGATGCATTTAAAAATACTTGCTGTTCAAAAAGTAGCATTATGAGTGGGGCACACGCCTTTAATCCTAGCACTCAGAAGGCAGAGGCAAGAGGATTTCTGAGTTTGAGGCCAGCCTGGTCTACAAAGTGAGTTCCAGGACCACCAGGGCTACACAGAGAAACCCTGTCTCGAAAAACCAAAAAAAACAAAACAATCAAACAAACACACACAAAAAGTAGCATTACCAGAAAGCTAGTTAGAAACAGAAAATGTCCATTCAACAACATCTTTCTGGATCCTTTCTTGTTAGTGTGGACAGCTACCCATCCTGCGGCAAGGACTTGGGTCTCCAACGTCAGAGGGTGAGGTTTTGAACACCAGCACTTTCACCCAAAGCCCACAGAAAAAGAGGCTCAGAAGAAGGCAAAAGGGTTAATGTGGCTTTGTAATGTTAAATACTAAAGCAGAAGAAAGGAACAATTAATTGAGGGCATCTACAGTGCCCGGAGAAAATTAATATGTGCTTTCATTTTTAGAAGCAAGCTCATCAGAGAAAGATTAGAGAACAAAACCATGGTTATGATAGAATCAAAGATGAGAAGGAGGCCAGAGAAGGAAGGCTTGAGTGTGGGCCAACTCAGTCCTGAGGATTAAATGTAAAAAAACAACAACAAACAAACAAACCTAAAATGTACCAGGGAGTCTTCAATAGGCATGGGGCACATCACCATTCGCATTTTATCTCAGTTTATCTCTATGACTCCTCAAACTATCACTTATGTATACAGGTACTCACAGAGCCTAGATGTCTGCACAGGGTCACATACAGTGCTTGTAAGGACCTATGATGTTCTTGCCATTATATCATCTCAGGGCTTTGCTGGCAACACTGCCAGAAGAGGAGGATCAGAGCCCAGCATGGTTTCTGATGTTCCAATGATACCTCCACTGCTGACATGGGATTCTCACTCTTTACCGAGGAGAGAGCCATGACTCCTGAATGGTGAGGATGCTAACAGGGAGAAGGGTTGAGGCAGGGTAGACAGTATCGATGAAATGAGAGCACAGAATGCAGGGGGAAGAAAGCTGAGAAAATTATGTGAGACCTCAAAAAGTCAAGGGCATTGACTGGGAACCTGCAATGGCCTTTAGGAACTTTGGAGGATCTTTGATGAACCAGACCAAACGTTGACCCAGAAAAAGAGAATACATAAGCTTTACACTTGTTAAAGCTCAGCACTTCAGGACTGGTATGAAACATGGAAAGCACATTCTTTCTAGGAATGCCATGTCTAATAGGAGATTCTGATAACCCTTGCACAAAGAAAGGAAATGAGTACCTGTTTTTGTAAAACGGCTCACTGAGGGACCCATTGAGCATCACTTGGACCACACCACAGGCATCTTCTGCAAACTTAAAAAAGAAGTCTATCAGCCAGATCAGGTGAAAACACATACCTTTGATTCCAGCACTTGGGAGGCAAAGGCAGGTGGTTGGATCTCTCCTAGTTTGATGTCAGCCTGGTCTATAGAGTGATGTCCAGGACAGCCAAAGCTATACAGAGAAACCCTATCAAAAACCAAAACCAAGAAGAAAAGGAGGAAGAGAAGGAGGAGGAGAAAGGATGAAGAGAATGAAGAAGAAGAGGAGGAGGAGGAGGAAGAAAAAGAAGTTCATCATTATTCTTCAGCAATTCCATCCAAAGAATACTTAGTAATAACTAGAGAGGGAGAGAGAATAGCCTCCCTAGTTCTAGTACAAGAATGGTGAATCTATCCAAAAGTCAAAGCCATTGGAAGAATTTACTTTGTATGAATTCTTGATGCAGCTATGTCAATTTGCATGACTGAAAGCACTTGCTTGGTGTCATGTTCTGTAGATGCTACATCTTATTTAGCAGAAGTAAGGTGGGCAATTTAGGGGTTAGGGAGATGGAA
Source organism: Mus minutoides (assembly GCA_902729485.2). Classification (NCBI taxonomy): domain Eukaryota; kingdom Metazoa; phylum Chordata; class Mammalia; order Rodentia; family Muridae; genus Mus; species Mus minutoides. The sequence continues at coordinate 648,253 of LR750287.1, read as the reverse complement.
CACTGTAGAAAGGGAAGCCCAGGTAAGAGGAAGTGATCCTGAGGTTCTAGAAAGGCACAAAGGGGGGTGCTTGAATAAAAGAACATGGTTGAACAAGGAGTTTTATTTCTTCATGAAACCAACTTTCAGCTGGGAGGTCTGCTAAGCACTGGAGGTCACCTTTGGAGACAGACCTCTGGGACTTGGGTCTCCTTCCAGGACATCTGTGCACATTACCTAACAACAGTTCATTGTTATGGCGGGTTGAACAGTTTTAGCCTCAGTATGAAGAACTTTGTGAGAACAACGAGCTTGGATTCCCATGTGCTTCTAGGACTTTCAGTGCTTTGTACGTAGCACAGGTATGTTTTACTCAGTAAAATGCCAGGGATGAAAAGGATGCAGGAGAAAGGAGATACTTTGCACTGGATACTAGAAAAGACCAAGAAAGTGCCATATAGCGAACAGAACCCATGTCCCAAAGAGCAGGCAGGACTCCACTGGTGAAGCTGTGACTGGAAGGGGCCCTTGGTTTAGAACAGTAGTTTGTGGGGAAAGCTGCAGTTGATATTGAATAATCAGTTCATAGATGGCTATGTACTTTGTTGGGGAACCTGGACTTTATTCTGCAGGTGACTTCTACACTACAGATAAATTCAGAGCTTAATTATGAAGTCCAGTGGTGCTTGTGTTGCCACAGAGGGAGGGACCTAGTCCTAATCCTTATGATTAATCATTAAGCATTGACCCAGAAGAGTCCTGGACCCTATACAGGAGAATTCTCACAAGTCCTCTGACACAAAGTGAGCACTGGCTCCGTTGGCCTCAAGGTCATACAACTTAGCAACAAGGTGATCTGGGAATTCAAACCTGTAAGA
>LR750287.1:617014-647296 GCA_902729485.2 Mus minutoides | reverse complement strand
TTAAAACATGCAGCAAGTCTTCAACAAACATTTATAGCATAGGTGGGTTCCATTACTTAAGAAGATAGTGATGTATTATTTGAATGCATCAATAGCTATCTAGACTAGGTATATGTTAATTTACATTTGGTGAAGATGAACTGAAGAAACTGATCAGAATGTCTAAGAAAATTGGTTTTGGGGGTTGGAAGGATGGTTCCGCAGTTAAGGGCACTGACAGATCTTCCAGAGAGCCTGGGTTCCAGTCCTAGTACCCATATGACAGTTCACATACATTTGTAACTCCAAGATCTGACACTCTCACATAGACATACATGCAGGCAAAACACCAATGCATATAAAAATAAAGGTAAGTAAATTTTTAAAAAAGATTTTTTAAAGTAGTCGTGATATTGATGGTGTTTCGTATGGTTGTTGTGAGGCTAGAGTTCTGAACTCCTGCAAAGAGTTGGACACACATCGAGTGGTCTACAAATGCCCATTATTCAGTATGGCAGTTCCTCAGAAAATTGGACATAGTACTACTGGAGGATCCTGCAATACCTCTACTGGGCATATATCCAGAAGATATTACAACTGGTAACAAGGACACATGCTCCACTATGTTCATAGCAGCCTTATTTATAATAGCCAGAAGCTGGAAAGAACCCAGATGTCCCTCAGCAGAGGAATGGATACAGAAAATGTGGTACATTTACACAATGGCGTTCTACTCAGCTATTAAAAACAATGAATTTATGAAATTCCTAGGCAAATGCATGGATCTGGAAGGTATCATGCTGAGTGAGGTAACCCAATGACAAAAGAACTCACATAACATGTACTCACTGATAAGTGGATATTAGCCCAGAAACTTAGATTACCCAAGATTCAATTTGCAAAACACATGAAACTCAAGAAGAATGAAGATCAAAGGGTAGACACTGTGCCCCTTCTTAGAATTAGAACAAAGCACACATTGCAGGAGGTACAGAGATCAAGTGAGGAGCTGAGACAAAAGGATGGACCAACCAGTGACTGCTGCAGCCAGGGATCCATCCCATAATCAGCCACCAAATGCAGACACTATTGCAAACGCCAGCAAGATATTGCTGAAAGTGCCCTGATATAGCTGTCTTGCAGTGCCTGGAAAACACAGAAGTGGATGCTCATAGTCAGCTATTAGATGGAACACAAGGTTCCCAATAGAGGAGCTAGAGAAAGTACCCAAGGAGCTGAAGGGGTCTCCAACCCTATAGGTTGAAGAACAATATGAACTAACCAGTACCCCCAGAGCTCGTGTCTCTAGCTGCATATGTTGCAGAAGATGGCCTAGTTGGCCATCATTGAGAAGAGAGGCCCCTTGGTCATGCAAACCTTATACACCCCAGTACAGGGGAACACCAGGGTCAAGATGTGGGAGTGGGTGGGTAGTGGAGCTGGGCGGGGGATGGGGGAGGGTATAGGGAACTTTTGGGATAGCATTTGAAATGTAAATGAAGAAAATATCTAATAAAAATTGGAAAAAAATGCCGATTATTAAGACTGTTCCAGAAATCATGTCAATACCTGGGTCCCAGGACTAAGCCAAGCCTAGCATCCTGGTAGATGCAGCCAATGAGTGTTACCCCTCATTGGGTTAGGATTCTTCCCCTGTGCTCCCAGAGCCTTCCTGGGTGTTCTGAAGTTGTGCAGGAAAATCTTCTGGCATATTTTCCTTTCATACTTTCACACCTAAAATGATCTGTACCCCCTAAAAGGGCCAGAAGTCAACCAGTCATGGATTGAACCATATCTTCTAGATACGTATCTAGAATTTCATTTATTTGGGACTTACCTTTTGGGAAATCACGTTCCAGAACACAGTAATAGGGTTGTTGGGACAGTTTTCACTCCAATGTGGGCAAGAGACATAGTTCATATCTAAAACACATTGTTTATAGAAAATAGTTAGGTGGAAAAGGAAATGGACCTTTGGGCTCTGTTCTTGGCTGTCCAATCCCCATAGGAGCGCTTTCCAACAGCATCTATGCCAAGACAGAGGCTGGAGGATGGACACAGCTCAACCCAATTTAACTAAGTGTCCCCTGAATTCCATCCAACTCCTTACCTTCCTGTCCAGATCCCAGACAGGAACACTGTGATGGGTTTTGACTCACCATTCTGGGAAATGGCAGCAAAAGTGCCTAAACACTGGCTCTGTCACTCCCCTGGAGTCCAGGAACACTTAGAGAGAGGGCCAGGCCTTTTCGGGAAGAAGACACTTTCCCCAGATAGTCCTCTGATTCCTGGCAATTCTCTCTTATGGAGACTTTCCTTCTCAACCTCCATAAATTTGGGGGCTCAGGTGATCTCAGGCTTTCTATAGTCAACCCTACCAAAACAGGTTCATCCCTTAGTGTGGTGCAAAGTATAGAGTAGATACATGGTTTCTATGACACTGTTATCAAGGTTATTTGCATATATATATATGCATATATATATAATGTATATATATATATATATATATATATATATATATATATATATATATATATATACATTTACTGAAGGTTAAGTTCTAGAGATAGAGGGTTGAATCAAGTGGGAGCCCTGTTCTCATAGGACATGTGATGTAGTGAAGTCAAATAATCAGAGACAGATTAACAACTTTGTTATGTTCTATTACCAGAAAAAAAATTCACATTGAAATTTGCTTTGAAGAAGAATCATTGTCTTCAGACAGACTCTAAAGAGAAGGGCACCTTATACCTATGGCAGGTACAAAGGCAAAGAGCCGTGATGAGCTTTGATCAGAGAAGGGGATGAAGAAGGGAATGAGAAGATGAGGCATCTGAAACACAGAGGTCAGGTCTTTAGACCATTAGCCTAGAGTCAAAAAAGAGATTGTTAGGTTTTAGAGGGGGATCGACATCATCCCATTTTCATGCTGAGAAAAACTCTATGGTGTCAGATGAAGACTGACCTAGGAGGATAAAGAGTGACCAGTAAAACCTTATAGCATTCCCAGCAGGAAAGAGAGGGTGTGACTGTACTAGACTAAGGCAGCGTGAGGGGAGACATACAGATGGCTTTCTGGGCAAATAGATGGTCACTGGCTATGAAGGGGAAAGAAAGAGATCACCTTAAGATGGTACCCAAAGTTGTCCATGTTAAATAGCTCACATATAACAATCAGTTCACTGTGTCTATTTATAACCAACATAACACTATTACACTATATATATATATATATATATATATATATATATATATATATATATATATATAAATTTTAAAAATGACTTAGAGTTATGTTCAAGAATAAATAGTGTGTGTGTGTGTGTGTGTGTGTGTGTGTGTGTGTGTGTGTATAAATACATTTATATAAAGGTTAAGGAGGAGATTTCTTGCCCAAAGTGCAGAAGAGAAAGAGGAAGTGGAGAGGGAGGAGGGAAAGGAGCAAAGTGGAAGAGGCAGGAAAAGGGGAGAACAGGAAGGATGTAGAGAGGGAAAGCAAGGGAGAAACTGGATTTGGGGATGTCTTGCCTCAACAGCCTTATAAAACAGCACTGTGGCTTGATAGACTGTGCCTTACCAATGTTCACATTAAGCTTAATTCTCTATTGCAATGTGTTTTGTTGATGGGACCTCTAAATGGAGTTGGGCTCATGAAGGAATTTACCCCCATGAATGGATTAAAGACTTTCTCAGGAGATTGGGAGATGGGACTGGATTAGCAATCATAAAAAGGAGTAATCAATGACCTTGGCTTTTTCACTCTCCCTTGCTTCCTCTCTTATGGTGATGTTTCCCCTATATGTGTATCTGTCCCTCAGTGATCAACCTTAAACTCCAAAGCTGATATTTCAAGAGGGCAGTGATTGTTTTGTTTTGTTTTGTTTTGTTTGAGCCCAGCTTGTCACTAAGGCCACTGATGGCATTAGAGTATATGCCTATTGACCTTTCAAGTTCCCTTGCCCAGCTCAAAGCTCCCTTCCCATTCACCCTGAGCCATCTCAGGGGGTTCAGATCCTTACCGGAAGTACTAGGGTCTCCACACCACCTAAGATCATCAGCAATGTAGCCTAGCAGGGTGTCCTCCAGGGTGAACATCTTTCCTTGGATCCAAGTATACTGATGGGCCAGGTGTTTAGATTTGCTCCAAAAGAGAGTCTGAGAAAAAACAAAACCACAATTTAGTAGGTCCAAAAATAAATATAAGGGTTAGAGATGTGTGTCAGCAGTAGATTGAGTGCTAACACACACGAGGCTCTAGGTTCCATGCCCAGCACTACAATATATAATACATACATACATACATACATACATACATACATACATACATACATACAAAAACACACCTTTTATAAATAAAAAAAATAGAAACCATCAGAATAAATGACATGCACTAAGATAAAGTCAGTTTTGTTATTGTCTACCACAGACCTCCTCTGTTCAGAGCACTGTACTGAGGATCCTGGAGTAACAGCCCCAGAAATCTCCACCACAAGATGAGAACTGATAACTGTGAAATTTTGTTTTAAACACTGACTTTGTAAGAGTTGTGACTTGTGGTAGACCTTTCCCAGTATACTCAAAGAACTAAACATTGGGTTTCTCTGACTCCATGTCTCCTTCTATTTCCATTCCAGCTGGTCCCTTTAAAGCCTCTTTACCTGGTTTGCTCCTCCATAGGATAGCTCTGAAGAGCTATGAAGATGTAAGAAAATCACTCTTCTAATAGAACTTCACCTTGTATTGCTGTTTAGTCCTTTATTATTAGCAGAAGCCAGGGGGGAAAGTTCAGTAATTACAAAAAGTTGGGTTACCCTTGTTTGTGTGGATGGAATTGATGTTAGATTCTGTGTCCCCATCGCTTTCCTACCTTCCTTCCCCACGTGTCCTAAACTGGGATGGTACACCAGTTCTCCAAAGCTCCACCACTACCAATGCAACCCCACCAACCATATCAAATGACGCCAAGGTTTCCTTTCTGTCTGTATGCTAACATTGGTCCTCAGATGTCTTCCCTCTGACTTTCATTCTCAATTTGAAAAGGAATTACTCGCCCTTGTTACCTTGTTACATGGTATGGTTTGAGTGACCAACTTAACAAGTGGTCTGTAGTCTTCTCTTGTGATGTTGCAAGGGTTCTTGGAAACAAATGCTCTTTTGAATGTCCTCAGTATCTCCTGGCAGTCCTGATCTCTATAAAATGAAAGACAGAAAACAGATTTTTAAAATATTTTGGAAGAGTCTGGAGAGATGGCTCACGGTGGCTCCCAACTGTGGGTTCAGTTTCCAGAGCTAACACTTCCATCTGGCTTCCACAGTCACTGCACATACATGGTGCATGAACACATATGCAGACAAAAATAACTCTACATATAAAATAAATATAAATCTTAGGAACACATAAAATAAAAATAAATAAAAGGAAAAAAACATTGAAAAAGTCTTTAAAATATTTTTGGAACACAGATAACAACAAGAATCATGTACCCAGGGGCAGTCAGTTCTTGACACCATCCTATCAGCTAATGCGTGCGACCCTGTGAGATGGAAATTACCTGAGGCTGAGGCTCGGTGAGATTAAAATGACCCAAGCATCTAATAACGTTAAGAAGAAAATAGGAAGACAACCAGCGTTTTCTGTCTCATACTACACCTTGTATAAAAGCCCTTAGGTTCCTTAGTGCCCTCCGTAAGGGCAATGTTTCAAAATAACTAGTAGAGAGGACCAAATGTTCCCAACACACAGAAATCATGAACACCTGAGGCAATAGAACTGCCTGTCACTCTGCTCATTATACAGTGTATACAATGCCACGTTGTGCTCATAAATATGTCCAATTACTCTGTGTCAATTAAAACTTTAAGTAATAGGGTCACTGCAGGTGGGCTTGGTAAGGTCGGGTGGAAAGCATCAGTCAGCATTCATACCCCCCCACACACCCCAGGCAGTTCTGACCCTGGTGGATACAGATGAAAATGTGAAAGGTTCAATGGGGTTTCTTTCCAAAGTCTAGACAGAGAAGCTTAAGTTCACCAGCACCTGCCTTTGAAAATGATGCCAGGAAACCATTAGTGCCCTCTCTTTCCATACAGTTCACATACGTAAAAAGGAAAAGAGATGACATCATGTACTTTAGTGTCAATCAAAATTTATAGGGTACCATCACAGGCAATTGAGAAAATAGACGTTTGGCGGCTCCCCGGCTTTCAGGGTTTATGTTTTCATTCTGGTAATTAATGCAGTGGCCTTCTCAAGAACTCTCTGTTCTAAATCCCAATCATCATAAAAATCTCCTCTACTTTTTCTCTTTGGAGCGTCTGCAGGATTTGAGACAGAAGAAGATGGAAGAAGGAGAGAACAGTTTCCACTTTGGAAAGAGCTTGGTGGGAAAGAGCAGTTATCCTGCCCTGAGACCCTGCCACATACCGGAGTTTTCATCAACGAACTCTTATTTAAGCTCCGAAACTCACATCCTTCACAAATTATGTCTGTGGTTCGCTTAGGTCTTATATTCCAGCACAAGAAGTAATAAAGATTCAAGATACCCACTGGAGGAGGGTTGTCGGTTCAGGAGAGGAGACTGGAGTAGTACTGTTGAACATGACTTGGAAGAGTTGGTAATGTGCAGAGAGTAACAAAAACATCTTGCATACATTATAAATACTGTTTTTAAAATAATAAAGAATTATTGGTCCTTTGTTAATTTCACACCATGCACCCCAAACCCACCCATCTTACCCTTCAGTCCTGCAGCCTCCCCCTACCCAAAAGGGAACAAAAAATAAAATGAACTTAAATAGAAATCTTCTTGTGGAAGTTGCTGCATGTCATGGCACACAGTATACAGTTTTGTCCACATATCTTTATGTGCAAATGTTCATTGCAATAAGTCATTGATTGGTCTTTCCCAATGCCTCTAGCTTCTGTCACACTGTCAATATTGGACCCTCACTGGGACTCCTCTCAGTTATCCTGTTGTCGCCCTGTGTCATGGAGAGCCCACAGCTCTGGATCTGCAGGACCAGCTTCTTCATTTGCTCCAGCAGTTAGTTCACAGATTGGGTAGATGTTCTGGTGGGCCAACTCAGATCCCTAGATCTGGGCCTAGGTGGAAGCTGAGTTGGTCAGCTCACCAGCTCTCCCATGCCTGCACCACTAGGACCAACCCTCCTACCTTAACCAAGCAAGGGGAAGGTCCAGCTCTCCTGCTCACATGCCCTCTGGCCGCCCACCCTTGCTCTCATTACCACGACCAGGGGAGGAGATGTGAGGATGCTCTCCTAAGTGCTGAGGCTCGTGAGGGATAAAGGGCCAGCTCTCTCACACTCATTCTACTGGGGCCAGCTCACCAGCATCTACATCACCAGAGCCAGCTCTCCCATGGTGCCCAGGCAAGGGGCAGAGCCAGCCTTGTATAACGCTTGGACATCAACATGGCCTTAAGTGGCAGCCCAGGATGGCGACATCCTCATGGTCTTCAGTGTTAACTGTGGCCACAGACATCAGCACAGACTCTGGCTGGAGCAGTGCCACAGAAGCAAACATGGCCTTTGGCAGCAGCCCGGGCTCAAACATCACCATGGTTCCACGAGGTTGCACAGGCTCCTCATGTCTGCCTGTTTCTAACTGTTTTCCAGTTCCACCTCTCTCTATAGGTCATAATCCGCTCAGCTCCACCCTCCTCTCTTCTGTCTCTCCACTGAACACTCTCTCTTCTCCCTCTTTCCCCTCTGTCCTTCACATATTCAGTCAGGGGAGTAGCTCCAGGCACTTAGGTGGCTTTTTTCCTGGCTGCTCCAGGAAATAATGTTTTGTTTTTGTTTTTGTTTTTTTCATTTGTTGTTGTTTTGTTTTCTAATATTTTAAAAATTTCTCTATGTATTTGATTTTTTGTTTGTTTGTTTTTTGTTTTTTGAGACAGGGTTTCTCTGTGTAGCTCTGGCTGTCCTGGAACTCACTTTGTAGACCAGGCTGGCCTCGAACTCAGAAATCCACCTGCCTCTGCCTCCCAAGTGCTGAGATTAAAGGCGTGCGCCACCACACCTGGCTTGAAATTTTTTTAACTTGTAACAAAATAAAAATAATGTTAAGATTCAACTTTTAGGGACAAACTTCTACAGTAAGATATTTAAAGTATCCTTTCCTTTTTCCAACTAAACTTTTTTTTTTTTTTTAAAGAAAGTTGAGCATGCCAAGTGTTTCTGGTTACCATCTTTATGTTTCAAGTTGAGTATCCCCAAAAGGTTCTCATCCACCACTGTAATCCTGAAAACATATGCTTCACAATTTTTACCTAAGCATGCCCCAAAAGTGTGTGTACTGTCTTTTCTTATTCTTCTTTTTTTTTTTTTTTGGGGGGGGGGTGTTTTCGAGACAGGGTTTCTCTGTATAGCCCTGGCTGTCCTGGAACTCACTCTGTAGACCAGGCTGGCCTCGAACTCAGAAATCCGCCTGCCTCTGCCTCCCAAATGCTGGGATTAAAGGCATGTGCCACCACGCCCGGCTGTCTTTTCTTCTTGAACCTGCTGCTTACAGCCAATCTTTCTCTGATCTCATTTCTCAGCTGTCTTTAGTTTGCACTCATCAAGATGCAAACCCCACTTTGGTTATAATAACAGAATTTATGAGTTTTGGGACTACGACACCTAACAATACTGGATAGTTTTGTTTTGTTTTTGTAGTACTAGGAATTAAATACAGTATCACACATGCTAGGCAAGAGCTCTACCACTGAGATACACCTTCCATCCCATCTTGACTCTGTTTAAGTGTACAGGTAAATACTCATGATGTTTGTAACTTATTAGTATGAACATCCCACCCTTCCTCTACCCAGTCCCTGGCCACCACAATTCTTTCTATTTCCTTCAATCTGATAGGCATCTCACAAACCGGGAATGTTTGCGGATGGCTAATTTTACTTAGTATGATGTTCTCAGCTACATTACATCTCAATTAGGGCTGCTACTGTTATGATCAGGTTACATCATGACCAAAGCAGCTTATAAAAGAAAGCTTTTTAATTGGGGACTTGCTTAGAGTTTCAGAGGGAGACTCTCAGAGGACAAGGAGCATCACACTGGAGCAGTAACTAAGAATGTATATTCTAATCTGCAAGCAACTGGGGGGGAGGGTGCGGGGGGGGGGAGTCTGAGTCTGGCATGGACATTAGAAACATTAAAACCCACTCCCGGGGACACTCCTCTAATAAGGCCATACTTCCCAGTCATTCCTAAATAGTTCAACTGGAAACCAAATATTCACATACTTGAGCCTATGGGGGTCATGCTCATTCTAACCACCACATACTATGTCTTACATTTCCTCCATTTTGAAGGCTGAACAATATTTCACTGTATAACAATATCGCTTTGTTTGGTCATCAATCAATGGGCACATAGGCTGTCTCATTCCTTTGTGGCCTATTTCCCAAGGGGTGGGGGAGAGTGCCACAAGTCTTACCTGTCCAGGACGCTATCAAATAAACCTCTTCTGTCCTCGGCGCCCGTCCCTCATCCTGAAGCCCAAGGATGTGAAGTACGGGGTAAGGAGGGAGGCCTATGGACGTTTTACAATGAACTTTTCTTCTCCAACCTTAAAATACATCCTTTTTAAGTCACACACAAACCACAGAAAGGTGCCAGGCCCAGACTTTGCCAGCAATGTCAAGGAGAAGGGAAATGAAAAATCTCAAACAAAGTGAAAAACAGATGGTGTACTCTACTCAGGTCCCTGAGTTCCCCTTTCTTTCCTGCATAAGGTGCATGCTTTTTAGATCAGAACAGAAGGCAAGGTCGTCTGATTCTTTGTGTTGCCAGAAGAAAAAGATTCCATTTTCTTTTCCCAGAATTCTTCACTTCGCTTGAATTTTCTGAAAAGTCATACTTTACGGATTTTGAATATATTTTCTGGAACTGATGCTATAAGTATAATATACTCACTGCTAATTGCTAAAGAAATAAGGTTTTGTTTGGTCCCCAGCATCCAGATGATAAGGAGACTGGGCCAGTTCCCAGGTATCTTTCTTTTCTTCTGTCTCCAGAGTAAGTCAACTGGTAGCAAGCTAGTTGACTTAGCTCCTCCACCCCAGGGCAGGAAATGGACAGGGTTTTTTATGGAGATGCTGGGAGATGAAGGAAAAACAGCTCTGAATTCAGAGAGCATAAACATGTGACCTCACACCCAAACCTCAGCTGAAGTCTCTTCAATTCACCACAAGCAGTTTGACATAGCACCAACATCGGATAAAGCAATGGTAGGTTGCAATTTGAATACAGACAAAAACAAAACAAAACAAAAAAGAAATCACAAACATGAAGAAATGATACTGAATCCTTCCTTGCACCTGGCTGATTGACGTGATTGTGATTCTTAACTATCCAAACCTTGGCCTTCATCTTGTTTCCAGCCCAAGATTTCATATCAGAGAATTAGACTCCTTCTGTAGATTCCATAACACTATACAAGCAAAGCCAGCTTCCTTGAATCTTCCCTTAAGCTGTTATAGCCAAGGCAAATCTCCCCTCCACGAACCTTTGCTGTGAATGTTTCCTTCTTACAGAGAGCAGCAAACCCAACCCACACAATTATAGGATGCTCCCAGTGGGCCTGGGTTATGGTCTAAAGCAGTGGTTCTCAACCTTCCTAGTGCTACGACACTTTAAGACCCTTTAATACAGTTTCTCGTGTTATGGTGACCCCCCCCACCATAGAATAACTTGTTGCTACTTCATAATTGTAATTTTGTTATTAATATGAATTGTAATATAAATATCTACTATGCAGGACATCTGATATGTGACCCCTGTGAAAGGGTAGTTCCCCGGCAAAGGGATTGAGACCACAAGTTGAGAACTGCTGGTCTAGACATTAACGAACAATCTTAGGATGCAAAGGCCCATGACAATTGAGATGCCTTCATGAGTATGTACACTGGACAGAAGTGTCACAAGAAGCCCCTGTCAGCCTCTTGACTTGCTGAAACAAAGCTTTTGTTTTGAAGTTTGTTTTGTTTTAAAGTGAAGAAGAATCTTAGTCTGAGGGCAGGTTTGTTTTCCTTGTTTTCCAAAATGGAGTCCTACAATTTGGGTATAGAGTAAGTTAGTCCGCATGTCAGGACTGGAGGTCAATGTGTGTCCTCTTTTCTACACCTCTGCTCTTGCCAACAGAGCTTCACTTGATCTGTTCCCTCCACTTCAAACCACTCACTACCTCTCATGCCTTCCCTTTCCTCTGAGCTATTCAGGGTTGGTCGATTCCAGGTGAGCGAAGGCAGAAAGCTGCAACAGAGGAAAGGTCGGACAGTTGTGACCGTGCCATAATGTTCCTGTGAGCCAAACACGGCCCAGGATACCAATGACTCATGCTTACATCAAAAACTCACACCATCCAGTGCGGAGGACTCTGTCTCTTACTTAGAAGTAAAGAAGCTCAGAGCAGCTTAGCCTTGTCCAAGGTCAATTAGCCAGCTCCAGACCTGCCCCTGCAGGCCAGAAGTTGTTGTCTTTGCTAGACAATGTTGCCCCCTACAGGAAAATCCAAACTATGCACCTATGTTTCTAGAAGAAAAAAAAAAAAAAACATGATTCTATGTCTCAGGAGATGTTCAAGATTAGTACTGAACGGTCATGCCTAGGTGCTAGAATAATAGCATCAGGGAAGGAAAAGGTAAGGCCTTGTGCTGAAGGGAAATATATATATATATATATATATATATATATATATATATATATATATATATATATATATGATATATGATTGTTAAATCTGGTTATTATTGGGGGCTGGTGAGATGGCTCAGCGGGTAAGAGCACCCGACTGCTCTTCCGAAGGTGATAAGTTTAAATCCCAGCAACCACATGGTGGCTCACAACCATCCGTAACGAGATCTGACTCCCTCTTCTGGAGTGTCTGAGGACAGCTACAGTGTACTTACATAAAATAAAATAAAATCTTTTTAAAAAATCTGGTTATTATTATTATTACTAAATTTTCTCTCATACATTACATCCCCTCCCTCCTCTTCTTCCAGGCCTTCCCACCACCCCCTTCCACTCCTCCTCCATGTTCCTTCAGAAGAGAACAGGCTTCCCAGAGATATCAACCAAAAATGGCGTAACAAGTTACAATAAGACTAAGGACCTCTCCTCAAAATAAGGCTGGATGAGGTAACCCAGTGGGAGGAAAAGGGTCCCCAAAGCAGGCAAAAAAATGTCAGAGAGAAGCCCTGCTCCCACTATTAGGAGTCACACAAGAAGATCAGGCTATACAACCATAACTATATGCCGAGGGCCTAGGTTAGACCCATGCAGGCTCCCTGATCACTGGTTCAGTCTCTGTGAGCTCCTACCAGCCCAGGTTAGTTGATTCTGTTAGTTTTCTTGTGGTGTCCTTGTCCCCTCGGACTCTTACAATCTTCCTACCTCTTTTCTACAGGATTCCCTGATCTCTGCCTAATGTTAGGCTGTGGGTTCCTGCATCTGTTTCCATCAGCGACTTACTGGATGGAGCCTCTCTCCTTCTTACAAGTATAACAGACTATCGTTGAATATCACTTATTGCTTTTTTTCCTGGTTATGTCTTAAGTCTCTGGGACATCCAGCCTTTGGTTCCTGGCCCTCCAGGCAATGTCAGGGCTGGGCTCTCTCTCTCTCATGGCATAGGTCTGAAGCTAGACCAGTCATTGGTTGGCTACTTCCACAATTTCTGTGCCATCTCTACCCAACACATGTTGTAGGCAAGAATTGTAGGTCAAAGGCTGGATTGGTGTTCCAATCCTTCCACTGGAAGTCTTGCCTGGTTACAGGAGATGGTTGGTTCAGGTTCCATATCCTCCCTTATTAGGAGACTTAGCTAAGGTCACTCTTGTAGATTCCTGGGAGTTTCCATTGTAATAGGTTTCTATCTCACCGCCTCCCCCCAAATGCACCCCAATTTCAGTTGTCTCTTCCAGTTCTCTCTCCCTCCATCTTCTCCCTGACCTAGTTCTGTTCCCATACTTACCCATCTCCAGCTCACCTTTGATATCTATTCTATTTCTCCTTTTCAGGGAGATTCATGAGTCACCCCTTGGGCCCTCCTTCTTACTTAGCCTCTTTAGCTTTGTGTATCGTAGCATGATTATCCTTTATTTTACAGCTATGTATCCACTTATAAGTCATTACATAGTATGTATGTATTTCTGGGTCTGTAAACCCAGTTTTTAGATTGACAGCCTTCACTGGGTATCAGAATGTCCCTGTCGCCACTTCCAAAGAACCACATTTCTACCTTTATAATGTGCCACTCCTGTGGGAGGCTTCCACACCCTAAACTTTACCATTCCTTCAACACATCTGGCTTTTAAGATAGGGATACACAGTCTATGAACTTTCCAGCTAGCTGGTCCGCCAGGTCAAGCTGTCTCTGCAAGGACCAGCTTGAGTCTTGAATTTGAGGCCACTACAGCCTGTATTTAAAGTAGAGACTGCCACCTTGTGGGAGAAATGGGTGATCAGTGAGATGTTAAGAAGCAATGAGAATTTTCTAAGCAGGGTCTTTATATAAGAAAATTCTTAAGGTTGCAGGTGTCCCTAGAAACAGCTAAATCACAAATTTGAAAATCAGTAGGAGAGTGGAAAGGGGGGCAGGATCAGGTGTGGGAAAAGACGGGGGAGATGTACAGGGAGTCAGGAAACTGAACAGAGGTGTGTTAGCAATGGGAGATGGGGAACTAGGGGTAACCAACAGAAAGTCCCAGACACCAGAAAAGCAAGAGGCTCCCAGGACCTGACAGGAAATACCCAACAAAGGGGAGAGAGAACCTGTGGAGACCATATCCAGAGGTAAGGCATGACTCCTGGTTGAGGGATGGGGCCACCTACCCTTCTCAAAAATTTTAACCCAGAATTGCCCCTGTCTAAAGGAAATACAGGGACAAAGAGTGGAGCAGAGACTGAAGGAAAGGCCACCCAGAGACTGTCCCACCTGGGGATTCATCCCATATCCAGCCACCAAACCCAGACACTATTGATGACGCCGAAAGTGCTTGCTGACAGGAGCCTGATATAGTTGTCTCCTGAGAGGCTCTGCCAGAGAGATGAGAATACAGATGAGAATGCTTGCAGCCAACCATCGGACTGAGCACAGGGTCCCCAGTGGAGGAGTTAGGGGGAAGGACTGAAGGAGCTGAAGGGTTTGCAACCCCATACGAAGAGCAACAATATCAACCAACCAGATCCCCCAGAGCTCCCAGGGACTAAACCACCAACCAAAGAGTATACCTGGGGGGACCCAGGGCTCTAGCTGCATATGTAGCAGAGGATGACCTTATCTGGCATCAATGGGAGGGGAGACCCTGGGTCTTGTAAAAGTCCAGCAAAGGGAAATGCTAGGGCAGTGAGGCAGGAGTGGGTGGGTGGGTTTGGAGTGCCCTCATAGAAGCAAAAGGGAGAGGTAGGATAGGTGGTTTGCAGAGGGGAAACTGGGAAAGGGGATAATGCAAATTTATAGAATACACTTATATTACACCAGCACAATATAACTTGATCTGTTCTATGTGGAAGAGACACATCCTGAGAAACGAGTCTAGAAAGAGTCTCTTTCCTCTTTTTTTCTTGTTTTTGAGGCAGGCTTTATGTAGCCCAGGCTGGCTGTGAACTTATCATGCAGCTGAGAGCAATTTTGAACTTTTGATTCTCCTGTCTCAGTCTCCCAAATTTTGGGATTCCACCATGTCAAGTTTTATGAAGCGCTAACAATCAAGCCTCAGCTTAGCACATATTAGGCAAGCATTCTACTGACACAGCTACATTCCAGCCCCAAGTCTTGTTCTTTCTGTAACTTCATTTCAAGAACTAACCCTTGGTAGGAGATGGGCACTCTTCTGTGAGTAGTATCCTAATGGCCTGGGCCCTGTCTCCTAAAGGCTCCTCAACCACTTATGTCACCACAAAGAGGGCTAAGCTTTGAGAACAAGCTCTTGGACAATATACTCAAACCATGTCTACCCCTCCCTAAAAAATTATTCTTTAAAACTATATTCTTTAAAATTAGCCCCAGCACTATTCAAAACAGTTTTGTGGTTTCTCAAAAAGTTAGGCATCTATCTGCCATTTAGTCCAGTTCTTTATTTCTGGATACCTCCCCTTCTAAATGAAACCATATATTAATTTATACATTAATGTCCAGAGCACCTTCATTCATCATATTCAAAAAGTGAATATAAGCCAAATGTCCATCAACCAGTAAATGGATAAACAAATTATCATATACACATACAGTTGACTTAATAATAAAAAAAACAACTTTTAAAATAAATTACGTATGTATGTATGTGTATGTATGTATGTGTGCATATGCAAGTGTGGCATATGTATGTGTGAAGTGTATACACGTGTGCTGATGAATGCACTTTTGTACTTACTCAGAGGCTCAGGGAAGACAACTCTGTCCTTTATTCCTTTGAGACAGGGTCTCTCACTGAACTAGAGCTAAGCTTTTGACCAGCGAACCTCAGTGAACGCCGGACTCTACTCCCCTCAGCTCTGGTATGGGTACATGCAACTGTGGGGCAAGTGGGCTGTGCCAGCAGAAGGGCATAAGAACTGGTGTGGTGGAGTGTGCTTACACCCTCGCGAAGCTCCGAGATCTGAGACAGCAGGCGCAGAGCTGCTCCCCACCCCCACCCCCCANACACCTAACTGAGAGGACCATAGGCAGTCAGTCACAAAATGCAGCACAAGGAGTCCTTCCCCATGCAATCAGAACATCACCAACACCTCAAACTGAACCAATAGGAAACACTTACTCCCGCCTCCCAAACCCCATCCCACTCCCCAAGGTTCTTATAGTCCCTCTCCACATGGAAGAAAATGCACAAGTTATTTTCCCGAGGATCATATGGGACTGGCTGTCTCTACTGAGCTGTAACACTTGGGAAGAGCCCTCTCCTGAAGCATTCATTATTGGATCTTGGACCCGCATCTAGGCTCTCCCCGCCTGCAGAGGCTTACACCAGCACCGCTGCCGCTTTCAAGGGCTCAGGGATCCCTGCTACCTGCCCCGTGCAGACTTCCATACCGCTTTACCCTCTTTTAAGAGCTGTAATACTCCCGGCATTCCAGACCAGAGTCCTGTGGAACCTATTTGTCCCTGCCTCTGCTTCCATCTCCTCGGTCTGACTTCTGACGGACAGTGGATCTCGCATGCAACCACATCTACCTTCTTACAGGGGAACTGGAATCTGAACTCAAAACTGACAGTGGAAGTAGCATTACTAACCCTCGGTTAAAGTCAAATATTCCATAAATAGCATTCATGTTGCTGATTACACGGCTGAGGGTGAGGATAAAATTATTTTTCTAGTTTCATCATACACAGGGACAAATTCCAGATAGTTAACTGTGAATAATTTCACTGTGAAAGGTAGTAGTTACAGCTTTTAAACCCCTTCTTTTCATAATGTCACATATATATATATATATATATATATATATATATATATATATCCATTCCCAAGTAAGGCACAAAGGCACACACTAAGAGAAAATATAAATTTCAATGACATTTATATTCTTAGGATAAAGGGTACCATAAAGTCAAGAATGAAGGCACGGATTGAGAGAACATACTTGTCAACCATATAACTGACAAGAAATTAGGAAGTTGAACATATAAACAAAAAAGACTGTTCAGTAGTAAGATGGGCAAAGCAGAAGAAGTGATAATGACCAAGGAATGCATAAAAGACGATCAGCCTAACGATAAGCATAAACGATCAAGGAAATGAAGCCAAAGTCAGTGTGACCGTTCCAGAGAGCACTCAGGGATCATGAAGGAGACTGATTTCTGCAAGGGTGGAGAGTACATTTCAGTGCTGTTGTCCACGTGTGACGTGCCAGGCACAGTTGGACCTAACCAAACAGATGTCTTTCACCCCTCTTCTCTGTTTGGATAGCGTGTCTCCACGGAAGCTCTCAAACTATCAAACACCTCTTGAACCGCCTCCTTACACCTTGGGTCAGCCATGCAGGCCACTTCCGGCTAACGAAATTTAAGGAGAAGGCAGAAGAGTGAAGAAAGGATGCTTGGAAAGACATTGTTATGGGATGAGAGGAGTCCACAAATGAATGTCAGTCTCCTTGATCTCTTTTACTGGAGATGTGATCATATGAGCACACCGTGGTTAGAATTGCCACAGCCATTTTTTTTTTTTTTTTGACAACGGCTTGAGGATAAAAGATACCCCAGGAGATGAAAGACTAGAAACAAAGAGCCTGACTCTCACTTAGCTGCTAAGCTGACCCTGAAGTCACCACACTTCTGGGTATCTCATTATATAGATATTATACATCTCTCACTTAACGTCTTTTTTTGAGCTCTATTGAATATAGCTCCAAGCCATTTAATTGGCATACCCAGTGTGGTGGGTTGAACTGTGTCTGCACCGAGATGTTCAAACCTTACCCCACTATCTCTGATTGTATTCTTATTTGGAAATAAGATATTCGCAGAATATTTCTCTTTCTCTCTCTCTTCATATATACCTGTTGAGCACATTTAATGTGGCTTGGGACTAAATTATTTCAGTAATGACCATTTTGTATTAGGTAATTAATTAGGGAGCTCATTCAAGGGCGAGGTGAATTCATCCAAAGAGGCTGTCAATTGGAGAGGAATGTTAGAGGAAGATCATGGGAGTGGTTGAAAGAAGGAAAGGAAAGAAAGTGATGTAATTATACTTTAGCTTTAATTTTTTTTACACTGCTAAAACTCATCTTTGTAAATGATCGACTTTATACGAAGTCATTGAGGCATCTCCACATTCCATATACTGGGCTGATGTAAAAAGAGAGACTGAGGCTCAGAAGATGTCTCAGTGGGTAAAGTACATGCTGTCAGCTTGAGGACCTGAGTTCAAATCCTCAGCATACATGTAAAAGTTAGGCACAGCTGCATGTGGGGAGCAGAGGTGAGGGTCCACAGCCCTCAGCGGCCAGCCAGTCTAGCCAAAAATCCCAGGTTCAGTGAGAGCACTTGCCTCACGATAAAATGGAGAGCAAGAGAGAAAGGCAACCAGTGCTGTTCTCTGGCCATACAGACACACACACTCACACACACACACACACACACACACACACACACACACACATACACACACACACACACACACACACACACACACACACACACACACACACACACACACACACACACACACACACACACACACATACACACACATACACACACACATACTTGAGCACTCTCATATGTACACACATGCACACACACAGACACACACACACACACATACACACATTCACACATACTTGAGCACTCCATATGTACACACATGCACACACACACAGACACACACACAGACACACACACTCACACACACACATACTTGAGCACTCTCATATGTACACACATGCACACACACACACACACACACATATGGACAGGAGCACAAACAGACACACAACACATACATGGACACTCACAGGCACAGGCACACGCACATGTGCACATGCACACACACACACACACACACACACACACACACACAGACGAGACAGAGAGTGAAAGGAAAAGTTGGCTATAAAGACAAAGATATGTACAGAGAGAATACAATATACAATATGAAGACTACCAGAGGACTCCTTGAACCCATGCAAGGATGTCTAAAGAGATCCCAAGAGCTGGGAGAAGGGCATGGAACAGAGTCCCTCACAGCCTCCAGAAGCCACCCCTGCAGCCATCTCCACTTTTGACTCCCAGAATTCTGGACTGCGAGGTAGTACATTTCTATTGTTGAAGCGGTGTTTAGTAAGTGCCTGTTTTAGTTTTAGATAACTAACAAGCCAGTGGAAGCAACCGTGGCACATTCTATGGCTCATATTTGTGCACAGATAAATGCCATCGGGACTGTAAGATATACTTCACCAGGAAAAAAAAAAATGAAACAGTTAATTCCACGGAGTGAAAGTGTGCAAGGAGCACAAATTAAGAACAGCTGAAGCCAGTACCTTCTCTTACCAGAGTGCTGAACAGCAAGACAGGGACACCTGGAAGAGGAAGGGTGAGAGGAGACAGGAACGCTTCCTGTGTTGAGACGAGAACAGCCCCGTGAAGAGAAATAGGGCTTTGGGTTTTTCAAAATCAAAAATAATATATGTTTTAACTTAGCAAATTTGCTCTTAGGATTCTATCTAACACACACACACACACACACACACACACACACACACTTTATCTTAAGCATTACTTAAGGAAGTATTGCAAATATAAAAGTACCACAAATGTCCCTGGGTGTGAATCTAGAGGACAGTAAATGTATCAATTGTGGGTCCATTGACTGTGAAAGTGAGACCCAGCTGTGCTCATTGGAGCAACCACTGTTAAACGTGGAGGAACAGGGAAGTGAGAAAAGACGTTGAGAACAAGACCATATGCTGCTTTGTGCTGCAAACACTTCTAGAAAGCTGTGAGAGAGACAAAGGGCAGGATTACTCTCTGAGAAAAGTGGAAAGGAGTTAAGGGAGGTATTTTTGTAATCATTTGTCTGTAACTGGCTACTTCTCTAAACACAGGAAGAAAGCTGTGACACATATCGCAGATTTCTCTCTATTGTATTACTGAACAGAAAGAGATGCTCTAAAGTTCAGGGACATCGCAATGTGCTTTAAATGTTCATTATGTAACTTTCTTACCTTTAAGAGATTGACAAAAGATACTGCTTGAGGTTGGGGAAATGAGGATGGAGAAGAACCCCTTGGTATATGAAGAATGAGGAAAAGTTAACTTGGCAAATGCAAAGTACATGGTTCTCAGCTGTGAATCGATCTGTCCAGACCCCTGGAGTCCAGAATGCCTTTGAGAAAAAAAAAAAAAAAAAAAAAAAAAAAAAAAGGGCTACAGCAAGAAAGCCGTTTCCAAATACACTCCATTGTCCTTAACTAAGCCTCAGTATCCCCTTGTGACTTTAAATCTCTACCAACTGCCTTCTGCCTCTGTCCTTGAAGAACTCCCAAGGAGTGTTCACCAACTTAGATATGTTGATGGGTAATTCAGCTTACTCCCAGGAACCAAGACGATCAGTTTTACTATGAATTTCATATGAAGTGCCAAAGACAGAAATTACTTTGTAATATTTGGTTGATAGTCATAATGAGAAAGGAATGTGAGAGAGAGACAGAGAGATGAGATATGAAAGATGAGAAAGAGAGAGAGAGAGAGAGAGAGCGAGCTCAACAGTACCAAGGAGAGGATGGTACCCATGGAAGTGTATATGTTGAGTAAAGCCTTTTCTGCTATTATACTAATAATTTCAATAGATTCTAGGATCACTGTGTTGGTTAGCTTTTGTCAACTTGGTCATACCGTTCTGTCAACAAGCTACACATACCTGGAAGAGGGAAGGTTAAGCAGGGAACTGTGTCTATTAGACTGCTCTGTAGGCACATCCATGGGACATTTTCTTGATTTCTGGTTGTTGTGAAAGGGCCCAGATCACGGTTTCCAATGCCACCCTTGACAGGTGAGCCTGGGCTACATAAGAAAGACAGCAGAGCAAGCCGCAGAGAACAAACCAGTAAGTGGCATCCCTCAAGTGTTCCACTTCATTTCCTGCCTTGGTGTAACTCTGCTAGCCCCTGCCTCCTTCAGTAATGGACTGTGAGCTGGAGGATCAAATATTCCATTTTTGTCTCTAAGTTAGTTTTGGTCATGATGTTTATCATAGCAACAGAAAGCAAATCAGGACAATATATGGAGGTCACCGTCTCCTGGTATGTACACCACGTCTGACACATTCTGGTGAGGAGAAAACACCATGGCAATTCAAAAATTTTCCAGCTGGGCCGTGGTGGCGCACGCCTTTAATCCCAGCACTTGGGAGGCAGAGGCAGGCGGATTTCTGAGTTCGAGGCCAGCCTGGTCTACAAAGTGAGTTCCAGGACAGCCAGGGCTACACAGAGAAACCCTGTCTCGAAAAAACCAAAAAAAAAATTTTTTTTCCATTACAAAATATTCTAACTATATTCTGTTTTTTAAAAAAGATCAATTTATTTTTATGTATATGAATACACCAGAGCTGTCAGACACACCAGAAGAGGGCATCAGATTCCATTACAGATGGTTGTGAGCCACCATGTCATTGCTGGGAGTTAAACTCAGAACCTCTGAAAGAACAGTGCTCTTAACCTCTAAGTCATGTCTCCAGCCCTTTAACTGTGTTCTTAAGACTACTTAGCCAGGTGTGGTGGCACACGCCTTTAATCCCAGCACTCGGGAGGCAGAGGCAGGCGGATTTCTGAGTTCGAGGCCAGCCTGGTCTACAAAGTGAGTTCCAGGACAGCCAGGGCTATACAGAGAAACTCTGGGGGGGGGGGACTGGGGGGGGGGGGGAGGGGAACTACTTAATGCCAAAGCTGTTCAAGCAGGTATAGATTGCACTTGTCAATCAGTTTCAAGTTTGTAGATTTTTAAAAAATTTTAAATCCACAGTTCAGGATTCTAACTGGGGATTATTTGGTCCTTCATTTTGTATTTAAAAAACATTTTTTTTGCCACCACGCCCGACTGTATTTTAAATTTTTAAGCAAGTGCTCTATATGGGACACATTCACTCTTCAGTGTTGGAAAATTAGTGATTAAAAGGAAGTCTCTTACTAGTGTGATTCTTTATATTTCTGACTTCAGTTGTCACGCTCCTGTTTCTTCATGGCCTCCTCAAGAGTGGGCATTACGGTAAAATGGTCTCTTCATTTCCACCCATATCAGTGTATGAACATGGCCACCTTCCCCTTTCTGACCCTTCCTAGCACACAGGAAATCGATTCTTCATCTTTCACCCTGTTTCCTGTTCTGTTGTGTTTGGCTTTTTTTTTTTTTTCTCAACACCTCAAATCTATTCTTGTCACCACTTCTCCTTTGAGAGGACGGATTGTTTCCATATTCTGACCTGATTGATTCTACGTAGTTTCTCAAAAAACAAGCACCGTAGATCATCAGTTCTGGAGTCATTTTTACCAGAAAACCATGTCCTACTTCACACAGAGCAGGCAAAATAAACCCTTTTCTCTCCAAGTTGCTTTGGGCTGTAGTGTTTACCCTAGTAAAAGAAAGCAATCTAGGACAAACTTATATTTACTCCTCGCATGTGGATATACCATCAACTATAAAAGAAGTTGTCTTCACACACCCTCTGAAACACAGGCAGGAACTTTTGCTCCCACCCACTTGGATGAGTATTTACCTTTCTGTAAATGTTTATGCTTCATAGTAGTATTAGTTATATAATTCCCTTAAATGTTATGTAAGTAAATTAGGTAAGTGACCAATAAGAACTACTTTTCCTATAGAAATTAAGTGATCATTTTGATAAATAATGACTCTGTGTGAGACTGTTGAAAAATGTCACATTTGATATTGAGATGCTAATTGTAATGACTATAGGATATTATGTATCTTTGGAGGCCTGATTTCTCAGGCCTACTTAAAAGGCTCTGCCTCTCCAATACCACCCCCTCCATTTCTTCCATTTTGAATATTTTATCAGCTGTTACCCAATTTTGTTCTTCCCAGAAAAAAAAAAAACTCAGATAAAAGATGACTGTGACTTGCATAGTGGCAGATGTGGTAGGAAGTGGACATACTCTGGGTACATTTGAATTGGGGGACAGACTCACCAGATAACCCAGGATGACCTTGAATCACGATCTTCCTGTTTCTTAATGAGGGATGATCACCTGCACCCACACCAGCCTACATAGATTTTAATAGTAGAACGTATTTGATTTAATGTGTGATTGCATATGAAGTGTGAAAGAGGGGGGGAAAAAGGAGAAATGATAGCAAGATTTTTTTAGTTGAGCTACTGGAAAATGAATTGCTGTTTCAAATAAGGAAAGAATGGAATGGAGCAAATTGAGAAAGTCACCAGGGATTTGGATTTGAACAAATTTTGTAATGTCCACTGCCGTCAAAGTGGGGATTTTTTCAATAGGAAGTTGGGTTGTGTCAGTCCTGGGGGTGCTGAAGTTTTGGGTGAAGCTATAAATTAGGAAGCATCCAGTGTAGAGAGATGAAGGGAAGAAAATGTTTCAAAGGGAAGATGTGAAGTCAGTTCTTTCTAGTGAACCTGATTGATCAAGTGAGATGAAGGCAGGGAGCGGACAGCAGATTGATGAATCTAGACAGGATTGGTTTAAGGCGAGTAGTCATGGCACTGGAGTGGACTGAAGAGAAGTTAACTGAAGAGGCTCTGGGTGGCTTTCTTAGTTGAGTGTTTGTCTTACTGCTATCCCTTCTCAGTGAGACAGCCAGCATGATCTTCTCTTGAATTACACAGCAGCCTGCCAGGGCATAGCATTCGCAATACTCATCACTAGTGACATGAATCCCGTCTCTGAAGGTAAAAAAGAACCTTGAAGAAAGCTTATATCACTTAGAATATAATGTGTTAACAATAATAATGATATAAGCATAAAACAAATATATAATAATTACATATCACACATCCAGAGACAAAGCAAACACATATTTATGTCATCATCATCATCAAAGTTTTCAGTATAAGACAAAATTGGTACAAACATAAAATTAAGGATAGTATGCACTTTTACTCTGGATGTGAAGTCATAACGTGTCCATCTTTCCTTTAAACGACTATGTCTTCTAGCGGCTAGAAACATGAGTTAGCAGTTAAGAAAATGGACTGCTCTTCTGGAGGGCTTGAGTTTACCTCCCAGCACCCATGTCCAGCAGCTCACAGCTGCTTGTAACTGCACCTTCAGGGAGCTCCAACACTTGTTTCTGGTCTCCAAGGGCATTGGACTCATGTGCACAAATGGATACTCACATACACATAATTTCAAAACATAAAATATTAAAAATACAGTTTTCAAGAACTATCCACCAAAGTTCAGAAACATCATGCCAACTTGCAGTGAGTAGCACTGACACACCCTCTACATCTTGTCTCTGCCAACAGTACCTAGGCTTCTCCAGGATAGTAGACAATCCCATCTCAAAGGCATGATAGTTACTGGGGAAGTTTGGGACTGGGGATTGGTTCTTGCCCTGAGAGTGTGCTGTCCCGTCTTGTGTATCAGAGGTCCCAGCTGCATGGCTCTGGAGTCCAGGCCTTATATGAGCAGCCAGCCTGATCCTCTGTAGTTTGGTCCTAGACTGAGTGTCATAACATTGGCTACTCTGGCTCTGGGGCGTCAGACTTGAGACTGAGCAACGGTGCTGGCATTCCTTGGTCACTGGCATGGAAGAGCCTGTTGTGAGACTCCCAGTCACCATACTCACGTGAGGCAACTCTGCTAGCAAATGTCCCTCTTATCTACCATTCCCATCATCTCCTGGCTCTGTGTCTATGAAGAGCTCCGACAAACACATTTACCACCTGACTGGTAAAGGATCAAGAACTTATCAACTTTTCTCTTCTGAACTCTTTCAGGACAACCAGTAAAGAATTCCCCCTGCTTAGAAGAATTAAAGTCAATTCATACCAAAGGACTCTTTCAGTAAAAAAATAATGATTTGCTAATCTCCGTAGGATTGATCAATCTTGTCCAGGATCATCAGATGCTGCTAAACTAGTGGGATGAAATGTCACTGTGGAACTTAACAACAGGTGTCCCAGGCACACGATGCTCAACTCTAATAACCTTCGAACTGTGGGGCCATGTGACATTATGGGGCTTTTGATGCAATGCTGGAAGAAAAGGTCCCTCTGTGATGCATCCCTGCTCCATTCCCAAGTCTAACCTACTGTAACCTGGCTGTCAGTTTATAGGAAATGCTGCTTCTGGGAGAGCATGTTAATCAGCAGCACAGAGGCCGGCGAGAGGAAGCAGCAGGTCAGGCACTGTCTGTCCAAGCCTGGCAACCCGAGTTTATTCCATGGACCCCACATGAAGGTGGGAGAAGAAAACTGACCTCCCCACGTGCGCCATGACACGTGTGTATCCATATACATGGGCACTCACACGCATCATACACGTATATTCCATAATAATAAATCAAATCAGCAAAGCATAAAAATAAACAGCACCACAAGCCTGTAACCATCCAAACCAGACGGTGGACAATCCTAAGCTAAATAGCCATCCTGTTCCACATCCTAATAGGTATCTGTAAATAGATAGAAAATGGTAATAAGTTAAAGAAAACACAACATACATCTATACATTGTAAAATATGACTCTACATTAGAACTAATCAAAGTTATAGTATGTCTTTAGGAAAGTCCTGGAAGATTAAATGCAGGCTGGACATTACTAAAATGTCATCTTGCAGGGAAGTTGTTCTTGTTTTACTCCCATAGTTGAAAATTGAAACCCTCTTCCACATTCTCCCCGGCTCTTCCTGCCATTTGATATACAGCATATGTTCTTGTTTTGTTTCATGTTTTCCTCCGCCTGAGAGAATGCAAGTTCCCGAAATTAGAAGAATTCCGTGTGTTTTGCTCACTTTTAAGAAAGAAGAATCTGTATGTTGGCTAAGTTGACAGGTCTTTAGATAGAATCTCATCAGCAAGCCGGATAGCTTAGAAATTATTTCTAGCTAAACAAGATTCTTGTTAGCTGCTGCGCCAGGGTGAGTAAGTTGTGTCCATTTGACAAAGGAAATACTTCAGACACCGTATTGAGTGTCTCTAGTTGACTCTGGAATGGAAATCTTGCCTCTTGCAGCTCTTCTTCTCTCATGTTTCATATTAAAAATACCTGTATGGAGTCTTGAGCTTCCCTCAAGGTAAGGACGTTGGGGCTTACCCTGGGAACTCTATCTGGAGAAGAGCAGCGATTACCGCCCCTATCTTTCACAGTCAAATAAATATTTACTAAGTAGGGACACACAACATACATTAAGATGAATGCTTCACACAGATTTGGAAATGTCTGTCATATCTGTCATGTTTCCTCATCTCCATGACTGGGAAGGACTCTGCTGTCTCCCAGCAAGAGCTGCCATTTTCCTGGTGGTGCTCTGCAGGAGACTGACTCTGATTACACACTCAGAGCCACAGGACCTGCAGCTAAGCATGCAGGGTCCAGGGGAGAGGGGCAAGATTATAAAGTTAGTGTACAGTGAGGTCTGCGGTCACTCTACAGTGGTTTTAGAGGGTAATTTAATAGTGATTTGAAATTAATAAAAGTGCTGCACAAAAGAAAGAAAGAAAGAAAGAAAGAGAGAGAGAGAGAGAGAGAGAGAGAAAGAGAGAAAGAGAGAAAGAGAGAAAGAGAGAAAGAAAGAAAGAAAGAAAGAAAGAAAGAAAGAAAGAAAGAAAGAAAGAAAGAAAGAAAGAAAGGAATCTGCAAGAGGTCAGGAATACAGTTGGTTCCCTGTGCATGTGGCTTGCCACATCTGTAAGTCCAAACCACTGCATATTGAAAATATTCAGAATAAGTTGTCTTTGTACTGTATATATATACACAGTTTCGCTGTTGCTATCATTCTCTGGACTACAGGACGTAATAACAATTTATGTAACATGTATGCTATATTGGCTATTTTAAGAAATCCAGAGAAAGGCCGGACGTGGTGGCGCACGCCTTTAATCCCAGCACTCAGGAGGCAGAGGCAGGCGGATTTCTGAGTTCGAGGCCAGCCTGGTCTACAGAGTGAGTTCCAGGACAGCCAAGGCTACACAGAGAAACCCTGTCTCAAAAAAACCNAAGGTTCTTGAATTCCTGAAGTTGTGAGCTAAACTCATTTTTCCTTCATCTTTTCTCCAACATCTTGCACTTTATTATACTAATAGCAATAGACTATGTCAGATACTGTTGGGAAGATTTTAAAAAATGTTTTACTCATTAGAATATGGTTTTCATTCCTTCTCATCTGAAGTTATAGCTCCAAACTTTTAAGGTAGAACATAGTGTGTCATTTTTGTCTGCTATAAATACAAATAATTTCTGTGCAATAACAAGATAATCACAAAATTACTGCTTCATAATGCCCTCTAGAACACTAACTAGTTCATGTCAATGTATCTAAATCTATTATTCATTTTGATTACCAGAAGATACAAGCGCCTCAAAATATTTTTTTTTTATCATTTTACTGATATCCTCCTAAACGATTATTTAAAACCAGATCTCTCTGGCTTTGAGTCTGTTCTAGTTACATTTCACCTGGTCACTTTCAAGCCTGACACAAATGAATAAATAAATCTCTAATGTGTGTAGATATATGTGCTTTGTGCTCTTAGCTTATGGAAACTTAGACTTGGAAAAATGTTTTCAAATTCTGGTAAACCAGGCTCTGGAATCTGGTAGTTGTTCTAGCCTTTTTCCTGATTAATCAGTTTTCAGTCACTATAATGAAGTGCCTGACATGATCTTATGTAAAGGGAATGGGTTTATTTTGGTTCACTGGTTTGCCAGTTCCAGCCAATATCGGGAAGTCTTTACTCTCTGTGCTAAATTTCTGCTTTCATCAAGTCTTAAGTAAAATGCTGAGACTATCAAAGTGGAAGTCAGAAGGAAGTAAAATGAACAAACTTGACCTCCTAGAAAACCCAGAAAGTTTGAAGAGGAAGAAGCAAAGAATAATTAAAAAAAAAATGTAACTTGAAAACGAAGGAATCAGAAAAGCCAGAACAGAGAACATTCCCTGACTCTTTCATCATTTAACATTGCATCCAGCCATCTCGATATAGACATAAGTGTGTTCCGTTCAAAAAGCTTTTTTTTTTAACAAAGAGACCAGAATATGGTGAGCAACATATGAGGTAACTAAGGGTGGTGAGGTGAATTAGAACCCCACCTCTCTGGCTCTCAGCATCTCCTGTGACTGGGATGAAGAGACCTTTCATATACATGCTTCTTTATATCTCTGTACTCTCATCTGGACCTCCAGCATCTGTAACTCACATCAGTGGCTGACATCCCCATCATCCGTGGGGGAAGCTGATCCTCACCAAGATGGGAGAGTCATGGAACTTAAGTCATACCAACCAGACCTCTCTCTAGAGGCCTATCTTCCTTCATGGCTTGATCTCTGTCTCACTCTCAGTCCCTTCCTACCTCTGCACATACATACCCTGAGTCCTGAATGTCACACTTTCCCACAGAGGCATGAGATACTGTAAGTGCTGACGTCCTGTACACACTGTGATGAATCTTGGGTGTGTGTCTCTCAGCATGTTTAGGGCTGTCTTAGTCAGAAGATAGCTTGTAAGTGTAGCCTTCAAGACAGAGGAACCAAGGGGGATAATTCATCAATATTCTACATTTAATGCTCCTGGCTCAACTTAGTTGAGTTTCATCTTCAAGGAAAAGCTTGATATCCATCTTCCCATGAGACAGGGAGTGTGGCTCAGCCAAGACCCCAGGTTCAAACCCTACATGTTAGTAACTTTTCTTGTCACTGAGAACAAATAACTGGTGTGTTTATTTCTCTTTGAAAGCACTGAACAAAAACCATATTTAAAGGGGAAAGCTTTCTTGTAGTTCATAGTTTGAGTCACAGTCTGCCAAGGTGGCAAAAGCAGGAAAGAGAGAGAGAGCTTGGCCACATTGTCTCCCCAGGCAGGAAGCATAGTAAGATTAATGTGGGTACTTGTCTGCATTTCTCCTTTTTACTCAGTCCAAAACCAAAGTTCTTGGCATGATACTATGCACATTTATGCGGAGTCTTCCTACTTTGATGAACCCAAAATCTGAAAACTTCCTCCTAGACATGCTCAGAGATCTGTCTCCGAGGTGATTCCAGACCCTATCAAGTTGATAGTCAATACTAACCATGACAGTTCATATAAACCAATTTAAGGAAGGAGGGGAAGGAGGGAAGGAGAGAGGGAGGGAGGGAAGGAAGGAAGGAAGGAAGGAAGGAAGGAAGGAAGGAAGGAAGGAAGGAAGGAAAAAGAAATGAAGGGTCTATTTTGTCTCACAATCCACCATGACGGAGAAATCATCGCAGCAGAAATGACTTAATCTGTGACCCTGTCCAAGAAGTAGAGAGAGAGGACAGAAAATGCCAATACATGGCTGTTTTTCCTCCCTCCCCAGTTTTTGTCTAACTCAGGATCCCAGCTCACAGGATGGTGCCCCCACCCTGTGTTTAGATTCATCTTCCTTCTTAGTTAAAGCTCTCTAGAAATTCTGCAGAAGAAAGTGAAAGGTGCATCTCACTTATGCTATAAAAGATCCTTAATACTATCAAGTTGACAGTGGAAATTAACCCTGACAC
Source organism: Mus minutoides (assembly GCA_902729485.2). Classification (NCBI taxonomy): domain Eukaryota; kingdom Metazoa; phylum Chordata; class Mammalia; order Rodentia; family Muridae; genus Mus; species Mus minutoides. The sequence goes on along the minus strand of LR750287.1, from coordinate 618,129 downwards.
CCAGCACAGAAAGCAAAAGAGAGGCCAGCAGATGAGTTCTATGAGGGTGAGTTTTACAAATAAGATCTGCAGTGTTGAGGAGATGGCTCCATTGGTAAAGTACTGGCCTTGCGAGCATAAGGACCAGTGTTCTATTTCTAGAACTCCTGTTAAAAAAATCCAAGTATGGTGGCATGCATGGGCTAGGAAGGCAGAGACAGGTAAATCCCCAAGGCTCACCAGCTAGTTAATCTTGCTTATTTAGCAAGTTTGTGGTAGTTTGAATGAGAATGGCCTCCATAGAATCATGTTTGGATACTTGGTCCCCAGTTGGTAGAACTGTTTGGGAAGGACTAGGATGGGTGGCCTTGTTGAAGGAGCTTTAAAAAAAAATCTTAGTCAGTTACCAATGTGTCTTTTTCACTCTACCTAATGGTTGTGTCTAAGGATGTGAGCTCTTGGTTACTGCTCCAGCACCATGCCTGCCTTTCTGCTGCCACGCTCCTCACTATGATGGTCATGAACTCTAACTCTCTAAACCTGTGAGCCCTGTGGTGACTTGGATGCAAACGGACCCCTTAGGCTCCAATTGATGAACCCTTTGGAAAGGATTAGGGGGTGTAGCCTTGTTGAAAAATGTGTGTCTTCAGGATTGAGGTTTCAAAATTCCATGCCAGCCCCCTCCCCCTTCTACCTATGGATCAGCTGCTGCTCTAGCGCCATGCCTCTATGCTTCCCACCATGACTAAATGGACTAAACCTCTGAAACTGCAAGTCAGCCCTAATTAAACCTTTCTGTTGTAAGAGTTGCTGTAGTTGTATTGTCTCTTCACAACCCTAAGAGAAAAGGCAAGTCCCAAATTAATTGCTTTCTTTTATAAGTTGCCTTGGTTATAGCAATTGCATCCTTGCCCCTCCCCCGACAAAATTATACAGCTTATAAAGAAACTACCACCCCCACACACACACAAAATCTAAATAACCTAAATACAGATTGATAGATGTAAATGTGGTAATTCTGGGGAGATATATTTATTATGGCTTTGTTTATATTATTTGTAATATATATATATATATATATATATATATATATATATATATATATATATATATATATATATATATATATATATATA
>LR750287.1:604795-616525 GCA_902729485.2 Mus minutoides | reverse complement strand
ATATATATATATATATATATATATATATATATATATATATGTATATATATATATATATATATATATATATATAAAATGGCTCATATGCTATTTATGATTCAACTAAATATTTAGAGCCTATTTTAGTTTAAGCATTAATCTGAGTGCTCAATATATACCACTATATCGTAAACCCCAAACTAAACATGAGTCACGTGCAATTCTTTTTCATTATAAATCTAGTTCTGGGAGGTCGTTAAGGGCAACAACAGAGGTAACAGAACAATTATAACAAAAGGCTAGTAGGAACAGAGACAAGGATGCTCCCATGCAAAATGTGAAGAGCTGAGAGTACCCACAAAATGTGTTTTGCCTTCACCCATTGAAAAGTAGAGTTTACTTCTCTAGAAATTGAATCTGAGTTGGCCTTGGCTTGATGACCTGTAGAGGTGAAGCCCTCATGAGCCCAAAGTTTTAGGAGCATCCAGCTGACTGCACTATTAGAGTGTGGAAACCATGAAGAGACCCTCCCTGGTCTAATAGGGAAGAACCTTGTGGAGGGGCTCATGCAGAGGCAATACAAAGGAAAAGAGAGGCACAACTTCTCTGCTAAACCAAGATGTCATTCATGAAAGCTTGGCATCTTGAACGATGGCCTGGGTGATGTCAAACCCAGATGACATCAAGTCAAGTCGGCCTCCAGACGATCCCTGTCCAACTGTAGAATCATGCAATCTAGATGATCCTCAATGTAAATCACTGAACTGGGGAGTGGTAGTTTGTTATAGAGACTTAGAAAATGGTACCCAGCAATAAGATTCTGCATTAAAAAAAAAATCTTGAAACAGATGAGTCGTTGGCAGTGTCATCTCCATGAGGCAACAGCACACAGATATGTGTTCAGACATATCTACCTGATGCAGGGAAGATGTTCTCGGACATGAAAATAACATTAGATCATCAGCCTGGTAGGAAAGCCAGCACCCTCCATAATTGTGAGTGGGCTGCATCTTTTGAGGCCGTAAGGAAAAGTCTGTGGTTTCAGGAAGAAAGGGGATCCTGCCAGACTTCCTTCAGACTAAAGCTGCAGCACGGGCCATTCTATAGCCTCCAACGTGTTGGCTTAGACCGCAGGGTTTTGTTTTTTGCTTGTTTGCTTGCTTGTTTGTTTTCTGTTTTGGATTGCCAGCATCAACGAGTGCACAAACCTGTTCCGACACCTCCACACACACACTTATACACACACACACACACACACACACACACACACACATGCTATTTCAATTTGTGTGGAGACCATGAGACACCAGTACAGATACTGGAATGTCAGGCAGAAGAAGAAAGGTCTCAAGGAGGGATTGTTCATGCTGGCTGACCTGATGGACACACAGGAAGTGGTCATTGGAGGCTGGAAGAAAGGCAGCCCCTTGCAGAAGTGATGTAAGATGTTGTAACCCTTGTCAACTGCACACGGGATGATGCATAACACCCCCTTGGGAACCCAAAACTATGGCTCAGACTCTTAGTGCAGAAGCTAAGAATCATTTCTCTTCTTTTTAACTGTGCAAGAGAAAAGTGCAGACCCGGAGACAAAAGAATTCTTGATTCATAGTGAAGAATAGAGAGTAAACATTTCTAGCTCGCTAGGTTTGAAAATAAAACTGATGTCCTTAGTGCTTCTTACTAGGGGGATGGAAATAAGAAGTAGCCCCAGGATAATAATGAAACTAAGGGTGTTGTCAGTAAAATGTGTCCTCGGGGCAGAGGCCTTAGTGATGTAGCTGTGAGATACTTTGTGTCTGTGTGTATAGATATTATCTAGAAATATGAACAACCCAAAACCATTTATGTAATTAACTCAACAGAAAGAATGAAGATCTGAACAAAGTTTAAATAAGTTTAAATTGACAAAAGCCAGACAAAAGACTTGCTGGAAAAACAGGGAATGGTTATATTATCTTTCCATCTTTCTCATAATTTAAAAAGATTTAAGACATTTAATAATGGTCATATCGTGGAGAAGTGGCCCCTGTAGACTGATATGGGAGTGTGAAATAATAAAACTATTTCCCAAAGGATTTAGAAACATGTGCAATTTGAAAGCCACTCAAACAAAATACGCACTGTGGAGGTCTGAGTGAAAATGGCCCCCAAAGGTCCATAGAGAGTGGTACTATTAGAAGGTGTGGTCTTGTTGGAGTGGGCGTGGCCTTATTGGAAGAAGTGTGTGAGTTGGCTTTGTGGTCTTAGATGCTCAAGGCAAGCCAAGTGTCTGTCTCTCTTCCTGTTGTCTGCCAGTCCAGATGTAGAACTCTCAATTCCTTCTCCATCACTATGTCTGCCTGTGTGCCATCACAATGATAATGAACTAAAACTTCGGAACTGTAAGTCAGCCCCAAATAAATATTTTCGTTTACAAGATATGCTGTGCTCATGGTATCGCTTCATAGCAATAGAAACCCTAACTAAGACATGCACAGTCTCCTGTTTTACCCAGAAATTCCATCAATGGCAGTCTGTCATACAGAACACTCCAGTGCACACATGAAGGTATAAGCTGAAGATATTTACTGTAAGGGAAAGCTGCACAAGAACCAGAACTCTACCACTCCTGTGTCACAGGTAGCCAGGTCACCGCCTGAAACACAGCAGGGGCTCAAAAATAATGAATGAATGAATGAATGAATGAATGGGATTGAAAACAGTACTATGGCTCATTTAAATAAAGGTGATTGCTGCCAAGCCCAAAGACCTGAGTTTGATTCCCAGAACCTACATAGGGAAAGAAAGAACCAACTTCCACATATGGCAATCCTCCCATCCCCTAGATGTAATAGAGATATGTAATTTAAAATTGGAAATTAAATTTTTGATGACTGGAAATGGTTACATCTACCCTATAAAAAAAATAAGGTAGATTTGGGTGTAGCAAGATGAGAGACCCTATCACCACCAAGTGTTTAGGTTAACAAGATTTGAAGCAATGTAACTTTCAGCACTGGAGGACTGAATTATGGGACAATGTTCGTTTTGTTTTGTTTTGTTTTGTTTTGTTTTGTTTTGTTTTTTGTTTTTTCGAGACAGGGTTTCTCTGTGTAGCTCTGGCTGTCCTGGAACTCACTTTGTAGACCAGGCTAGCTTCAAACTCAGAAATCCGCCTGCCTCTGCCTCCCAAGTGCTGGGATTAAAGGCGTGTGCCACCACCATCCGGCATGGGACAATGTTCTAATACACGAATGATTGTACTTATTTTATATTTGCTATTGTGGAGAGGTATCGGCAACAATCCATTTACACAGAAGTAACATTTTGAGCATTTACCATGACAAGACTATTTGTCTTAGTCCTCTTCATTTCTCTAGATGTCAAGTGCTACCATCAACATTCCCATTTTACAAGGTGGGAACACACCACAGCACAGATACACTGAGGACCGAGGTCATATTGCAACAGAGCCAAGATTCAAGCTCAAATGATCTGGTGTCAGGGTTCACATTCCCAGATCATGGGAGGATGCGGTGCTATGTGTTCAGGTTAAACTTGTTGGCTTATTATTCTCATAATTATTATTTCTTTCCTGTTTCAAATGTCTCTATACATGGCCTATAAATGCCACAGCAACTTGCCCTACAAAGCCTGCATAGACAGTTAACTTAGTGGCTAAGAGTTTAGTCTCTACAACCATGTGTGGTCATGTTACTCAAGCTTTTAACTCCGTTTTCTTAACTATAAAATGGAGAAATCAATAGCAACAGTCTATGTATCGGTGCCTTCTGTCCTGGTTGATTCTGTCTCACTCATTCCTCTGCTGTGATGCTGAGGGTGAACCCAGGGCACTCGGTAGACTAGGTCAGAGCTCTTTCATTGAGCTGCATCTCAGCTCCTTGACATAAGTGCCTGACACATGAGATGTATCTATCACTAATCTAATCTATTCATATAAAGTGTGTGTGTGATGTGTGATGTCTGGAAAGATGCTCATCACGACAGTACTATGTTAGGCCAATGATGCAGACTCGCAGGTAGGGATGCGTGTTTCCAAACCTCTAATTACCTGAATTTGATTCCCGGAAGCTACAGAGTGGAGGCAGAGAACTGATCCCATGATTTCTGCATGTATACTGTGGAACAGGCACACACACACACACACACACGTACACACACACAGTAAATATGTATACTTTTACTAGCTGATTCTGCTATTTTTAGATCAATTATTATTTGATAAACACAAGTAATTAATTCTTGCTGAATGGACACATGAGTGGATAGAGTGAAGAAGTGCTTGCTTACCATCTACACAACCCATGGTTAGTGCTAAGCACACATCATGCCAATTCCATGCATCCGGTTTGCTAACCACGGAGAATTTACTCACTATCCAAATGACTCAACAACCAATATCATTTAAACATCTGTAAACAAAATATTCATCAGGACCCTGAGAGTGTTTATACACAAACATTGGCCAGTAAGACCAGGACCTAAACCACTGAGCATTCGAGCACCCTGGAAGTGTGTGCATCTGAAGACAGAATGTGCAGTTGGGTTTCTGCACAAGCCTTCCCAGCTTGTTGGGCTTTCTGTTTGACTTCAGAAATCAGTTCTGCATTAAAACGATACCAGGGAGTAGCAAAACAAATCATTCCCTCTGGGACAGGTAGTGGGTGGAAGGGGTTCTATGGGCTGACTCTAGTTACTGAATAGGATTTTTTACACAGGTTCACCAAGGGGATTTCGCTTACCTGATGAGTAATATTTCAGTTTTTACAGTCTGTCTTGTTTTGTTTTTATTAATGATCAGATGCCAAAAAAAATGACCAGGATGTTGTTTGGGTTTGTTTTTTGTTTTCTTTGTATTGTAATTAATTAAAATTAATTAACTTATTTTGAGCCAGGTCTCTCTTTGTAACCCAAGCTTGTCCTGGAATTTACAATGTAGCTGTGAGCCCTTGTTAACCTTGAATCCACAAAAATCCTCCTGGCCCCCTCCACCCCCACAGCATGTTGAGCAAGCCACCTAGTTAAATGTCGCCTGTGACAGTAACTTTCTGGGCAGGGGCGGGTGGGTGTCTGAAGGAAACCACAAGCCAAAAGACAATATGATGTTCCTGTGCCTGCGAGTCATCTTTGTCCCTGAAGCACAGCTGCGGCCAAAGATAGCCCTAAGGGTTCCAAAGTTCAGGACCCTCTTTGGGAAGCGAAAATCTTTGCAGAGCACAGCAAGGATCAGCGCCCCCATAACAGATACTGCCAACACGGAGGTGGCAGTGCAGGCGGTGTTCTGGTAACTTGAACAGGGGACCTTCCGCTCAGCACTGCCCCTCGGCTTCCAGCTGATCCACAACACACGATTCTTTGTTTGGGACAATCTGGAAGGTCCCCCGCCCCCGAGAGCTCCAGCTGAGTCACAGCCTGCTTCCCCTGTGTCCCGCTGCGCACTGTGCTTAGAGTGAGCCTCAGAAGCCAACTCACCTCATCTCTGGCCGGAGGATCTGGGTATAGATGAGACAGCGTCCCAGGAAAATGTCAGAAAAGTGCTTCGTGGTAGGCTCCCCAGTCCACGCCAGGAGTGAGCGCGGCCACAGAACTATGACCACGATCACTACTACCAAGGCGATCAGGACCAGGAGACCCACTCCGAGACCGATCTGGGCTTTCCTAGAGAGGCGGCAGCCAGGTCTGTCCCCAGGCACCTGGCTAAATTCATAGTTAGCCATTGGGCTCCTGAAGACTGGTCCAGGGTATGCAGGAAGAGAGCACGGGGCTGGCTGGGTCAGAGCCTGCCCCTCCTCCTTTCTTTCACTTGCTTTTATCAGCTTCCTTTCCCACCCCCTACTCCTGCTCCAAAGTTCCACGGGGTGACCGGACTAATAAGGCTTTTGGGTTGTCAACAGGCACTCCAACTGCTTACTTCCAGACTCCAGAGCAAACTGACCGGAATCTCTCTCTCCAAGAGAAGACAGCACTTTAGCTTCTGCTGGTACACAAACAACAGCTTCAGGGTACTCCTGGCCAACAACCTTCTGTCACCTGTACATTTCACATTTTTGCTACATATGCTCAGGTGTGTGTGTGTGTTTGTGTGTGTGTGTGTGTGTGTAAAATTCTCTCTCTCTTTCTCTCTCTCTCTCTCTCTGCCTCTTTCCCATTCTCCCTCTCCCCTCTTCCCTAGCTCCCTCTCTCTCTCTCTCTGTTCACTCAAATGCCTGGCAATGAATATCCTACCTCTACTTCTGAGCTTTGATAAAAATCCTGCTCAGGTATCTTTAAAGTCTCAGCTTCACTCTGCTTCTCTTCTCAGAGGGTATTTAAAGACCCACAGGAGAGGCGACACCTCAAATCACTCACGAGAAACCGGTCTTGATGCAAACTGCAAGAGGACTTTTATTCCAAGAGCACTCTGGGACTCACAGTGTTCACCACACAGGGTTGGAGGACTGTGGGCCCCCAGTAGCAGGGTAAGGGGATATTTAAAGGGGAAAAAACCACAACTCAAGGGGTTGGGGAGGGCGTTGTAGGAAAATACCAAAAAATACCAATTAAGAGTCACAAGGAAGTACAAAGTCACAAGACTCACAAGGAACACCTGGTAATTGTGCGGGTTATTTCTCAAGACAGTTTTCTATGAGCCCGTAACAGTAGCACATTTGCATAGTGGGTTCCAGCAGCAGTCAGGGTAGGTCAGGGTGACTTTCTTTGAATGAACACTCCCAGAACCTAGGAAGCGGGTGGGTGAAGGAATGTCCCTATCTGTTTTATGATTACCATGCCTTGGAGCATCGAGTCACAAAGGTCACTGCTACGCTTTTTCCAGTATTTGTTCAAACGCAGCCCCAGCCGGTAAAGTGCTGTTAAGATAAACTTACCTCTCTGAACTAGATTGATGTGAGCAGAGATTCATACTCATTACATCAAAGCTTGCTTTGATTAGATGGCTTAATACTTCCTAGGTGTTTAGCGTAATCCCTAAAGACATAACAACCGATTACTCAATAAATGTAAGTTACTGCTGCTTGCTCTTGACAAAGGTAGGATTTTAGAGTTGATAGGATGCTCGCAACCCATCTCATATGCACTAATACTTCACCCCACATGGGAACCCAAAAATACAAAGGCTCTTCATGGGTCTCCTTCCCAAGAAGACATATATTGCTTAAACAGAGTCTTGTCACATAATGGATCATGACACAGGATTTTCACCGGAACATTTTTCAGGCAGAGTAAATACTAGATGCAAAAGCTGGGGCAGGAAAGCCCCTTGTTCTTTTTTAAGATGTGGGAAAGCAGCCACTGCAGTTATACCACAGGATGAACAGAGAATCCTTCTGAAGGCAGCAGAAGAGTAATAATAGGTCTCTGCAGCTCCCTATGTCAGGAGGACTTTTTTTAGACTGTGCATTTCATTTTTTTAAATGTTTGTTGTCANACTAGATGCAAAAGCTGGGGCAGGAAAGCCCCTTGTTCTTTTTTAAGATGTGGGAAAGCAGCCACTGCAGTTATACCACAGGATGAACAGAGAATCCTTCTGAAGGCAGCAGAAGAGTAATAATAGGTCTCTGCAGCTCCCTATGTCAGGAGGACTTTTTTTAGACTGTGCATTTCATTTTTTTAAATGTTTGTTGTCATTTTGCTTATTTTGTGTGCCTGTCTTTCTCTCTTTCTTTTTTCCTGTATTTTCTTTTTCTTTTTTTAAAAATACATTCTTTAGTCTTTTTTTACAGTCCAGACTTCATTCCCCTCCCGATCCACCCCCACACCTCCTCCTCCCCACCCCCTCTCCAAGAGGATGTCTCCACCCCTATCCCTACCCTCCCCCATCCCACCAGACTTCCTCCCTCCCTCCCGCCCAAGTCTCTAGAGGGTTAGGTGCATCTTCTCTGACTGAGTCCAGACCTGGCAGTCCTCTGCTGTTTATGTGTTGGGGACCTCATATCAGCTGGTGTATGCTGCCTGGTTGGTGGCTCAGTGTCTGAGAGATCTCCAGAGCCCAGTTAGTTGAGACCGCTGGTCTTCCTATAAGGTTGCCCTCCTCCTCAGCTTCCTCCCGCTTTTCCCTAATTTAACCACAGGGGTCACTAGTTTCTGTCCATTGATTGGGTGTAAATATCTGCATCTGACTCTTTCAGCTGCTTGTGGGCCTTTCGAAAGGCAGTCATGCTAGACCCTTGTTTGTAAGCACACCTTAGCATCAGTAATAATGTCAGGCCTTGGAGCCTCCCCTTGAGCTGGATCCCAATTTGGGCCTGTCGACTGGACCCCCATTTTTGTTCCTACAGTTCTTCATCTCTCTCTCTCTCTCTCTCTCTCTCTCTCTCTCTCTCTCTCTGAGTGTGTGTGTGTATATGTGTGTGTGTGTGTGTGTGTGTGTGTGTGAATATATGCTACAAGACATGAGTGGAGGTCAAAGGACACCTTTGAGGGGTCCTTTCTCTCTCTCTACCATGTGTGTCCAAAGCATTGAACTGAGGTCATCAGGTTTGACAGCAGAGAAGACTGAACAGGTTAGGACATTTCACCAGCACATAATTCTGTTTTAACCTCTTTAAGATCAGTGACCTTAAATGACCTGGCACAGGAGGTTTCAGCACACAGTTTGTAAAGAGCGTCGTCATGTCACAGAAAGACTATGTAACAGACGGAATGGAGAAGTTTCAAAACCTTGGGGGAACATTCTTAAAGTAGGAATCAGAAAAGTGTGAGAATCCCAGCAAAAGGAACTTGGAAGGGTGACTCCTGAAAAAGAAAGAAGTTATTTTCTTTTTTTCTTTTTTTTTTTNTGAAATTTGAGCAAGGATAGATTTAAGTAATAGACCATGGTTCCTAAATCCTCCAGCACAAAAGAAAGATGAAAAACAGTGAAAAGACACAAGATATTGCTGCCATGATTCTAATGGGACTGCAGGATTATAAGAGCCTGGGACATTTATCCTTCCATGACTTCACAGGTCAAACTCAACATTAGTCTTGCCCACCATGGCAGAGACGGTATGGAGGGAGCGTGAGGCAGCTAGCTGGTCTTTGCTCAGAAAGCTTAGAGCAATGAGAACTATCGTTCAGTTCACATTCTTTTTATTTAGACTAGGGTCCCAAATGATAGAATGGTTGGGATATTTATCCATATTATCCTTACTTATGATGGGTCTTTCTACTTCAACAAGCCCAATCTAGAAAATCCCCCACAAACATGCCAATGACATGTCTCCTAGATGATTCCAGAGTCGGTATTAACCATCACAGCAGGCCTCCAAGTTGTACCCTCTCCTGGCTGAACACGACAGATGCCAGCAGATGTCCTGAGACAAAGCAGATCTCACAGGCTGGGGACTGAACTACCTAGCCACCAAACACAACTTTGGAGAACTGTCTTCTAGGCTTCCTTCCCGCAAGGCTTACTATTTGCTTAGGGTGTGGTTGCTAACAGTTGATCTTTTTTTTCCTCTTTGTTTTCTGAAATTTAACTTGAAGTCCTCAAGTGCCTGTTAAGCAAGTAGATGCACAGCTCCCCCAGTTTACTCCCAGTATCCAGACTTTCTGATGAGTGGAGGGTTACACATGTCACATCTGAACACACTTCTGATTTGAAAATGGAGCATGAAATGCTGCTCCTACTTTGCCTCAAGTTTGCCCCCTTATCTCTGACCCTGTGCTGTTCTCCCACTCCTTTTTACCCCTTTGCCCTGTGTTTCCTTTCATGTTGTCTGTAAGTGCAAAGTTCAAAAACAGTTAGTGTGTCACGAGCCTCACCCCTACACACACACACACACACACACACACACACACACACACACACATGCAACCATCCCTTTTACATGAGTATTGTTAACTTTTTCAAAGACAAGTTTACTTCTTGTTTATATGTATGCGTGTGAGCCTATGTGGGTTTATACACACAAGGTGTGTTCAAGAGCCTGTGGAGTTCAAGAAGAGAGCATTAGATTCCCTGAAGCTGAAGTTAAAAGAGGTTGTAAGCCACCCAAGGTAGGATCTGGTACGCAATTCAGATTCTTTCAAGCACTATTCTATCTAGCCCTATGTATTTGCTTTTGACAATAAATATGATAAATACATATGAAGCAAAATGGTAAATATAAAAAATGACTTTTTCCTTCGCTGGCTTCATCTTATGTTAATGAACAAATAAAACACATATTAACATGTATACATATTTACTCGTATATAATCATATGCACATGCATCCACACATACATAGACAGATCTTCATTATAGCATGCCATGTCCTATTGTTTACCTGGTTACTTTGGAAAGATATCACCAGCCAAAAGCATTGTACCAAGTGGCACAGTATCTAGACTGTGAATTTCCTGGCATTCACGTGAGTAAACCAGCTCTTTTCCCTGTCTTCATTTCTTGTTATTAATCTTCAGTGACTTGAGGAAACTTGGGCTTTTTCTTCCTCTTTCTTGTAAATATAACAAACACAGGAGAAAATGAATCCAAAATGAAGCCTGCCACCCTTGACTTCTGCAGTCACTTGGTTTGTGAGCTCTCTCCATTTGCATTTTATCTTTCTAAAAGATGCCCAGCTACCGTGTCTGAGATTGATACATTCTTAGAGAAGAAAACTACATCTGCATCAACTGCCCATCTCTTCCAACCAGAACATACTGCTATGATATGACTAGGGGGGCTGGTTCCCTACACCTTTCTTTTGAGAAATGGTTGCCATATGATGTCTAATCAGACAAAAGTGGGACTGCCATGAGAGAACCTACACACCTAAAATGGACACAGTCCTGTGGTTATTGAGACACAGTTAACATACTGCGACTCAAAGCATAACGCATGGCAGTATTGATTTATTTGTTCATTTATTTGACAGATATTGAGGACCCACCATGTGCAAGACACTCTGTTAGGATGCCAAGAGCACAGAAATAAAGGGGCCTTGATCTTGGGACACACAGTAAAAAGCATAGCCTTTGTGGAAAGGTAGGAGGGCTTGGCCTATCCAAAAGAGCATGAATCTGCTCTGGAGCACACATTTCCTCTTCTGTACAATGAAATTGAAAGAATCTTTGGGCTTCCTAGAATTTCTTTGCTAGGGACTCCCTCCAACACAAGTTTGAAGAGTGAGCTCAGATAGTACAGCAGCTATGCGGCTGGCAAGAGGGATGCCAGTAGGTCTGAGCAGCTTGAAGAGAGGCTCAGAGAAGACAGGGTACTACGTTAGGGTGTGAATAGCAAGCAAAGTATGTAGACAAAAGAGATGGGTGCTCAAACACCACCTGAAGCAATCTTGTGGATCTGGGGGTGCCTCTAAAGGGGCCCATACACAATTCCTGTTAACATTTTTTATATCTTTCTGTTTAGCTTTGTTGTTGTTGTTGTTGTTGTTGTTGTTGTTGTTGTTTAATCTTTGGTAGGTTCAAAGGTAATTATGAAGCCCGAGGGCTGTTAAGTTTGTTATGAAATTGTGTCTCCTAAAAATGACAGGGAAGCAAATACTTATGATACTGTTACAATATGGCTGCCTAAACAAGACCTGAACAACGACAACACTGATAGACGTGATGTCATGGAAGGAGGAAATCTCATGGGGATTTACTCTTAGACAAAGAACTACAGGCAGCTAATAACTGCTGGGAGAGGGAGAGTTAATTTTCCCCAGAGAGGAACCCCCTTCCTGGCTATACAATATAAATCGATCAGCCTGAAATCATATACACAAGGAACACTAAACCGTCTCAGCAGGTTGTACTTATATATTTGTGTGTGTGTGTGTGTGTG
>LR750287.1:430447-602538 GCA_902729485.2 Mus minutoides | reverse complement strand
ATCTCATGGGGATTTACTCTTAGACAAAGAACTACAGGCAGCTAATAACTGCTGGGAGAGGGAGAGTTAATTTTCCCCAGAGAGGAACCCCCTTCCTGGCTATACAATATAAATCGATCAGCCTGAAATCATATACACAAGGAACACTAAACCGTCTCAGCAGGTTGTACTTATATATTTGTGTGTGTGTGTGTGTGTGTGTGTGTGTGTGTGTGAGTGTGTGCATGTGTAAAACAAGAAGAAGGAGGGGGAAGGAGAGGGGGTGAAGAAGAGGAGGGGAAGGAGGGGGAGAAGGAGAAGAAAGGAAAGAAAGAAAGAAAGAAAGAAAGAAAGAAAGAAAGAAAGAAAGAAAGAGCAAGAAAGCAAGCAAGCAAGCAAGCAAGCAAGCAAGCAAGCAAGCAAGAAAGAAAGAAAGAAAGAAAGAAAGAAAGAAAGAAAGAAAGAAAGAAAAAAGGTACGAATTTGGGACAGAGTGGGGTGGGATGGTAGTAGGAGGGGTTGGAAGAAGGAAAAGAAGAAAATGACCAGGCACGTCTCCTCTCTGTAGCACAAGAACCCAGATTCACTCTTCAGAAGCTCCTTGAACATGAGTGCCCTCCTTATATAATCTTTTCACTTCCCAGGCTTGCTGTTAAATCATGTATGTATAAAGCAGATACACCTCCTGGGCCTAGTCTCCAGAAATGGGTGGAGCCTCTCCTCCGCCCTGCCCCTGCGGCTGGCTGTCCTCCTCTAGGACAGTACAATGCTTGCCTTGGCTCATCAACTATCACAAGTACATTATGCCCCCAGTACCTAGACAATGTGCAGCCTGCGGCTGGCACCAGGCAATGTCTATAGGAGGAAGCCCTCTCTCACGACCTAGCTCCTGGCATTGGGCTGAGCACTAGACCATAAATCTAAGTCCTTCCTCATACTGTCCAGCTGAAGTCCTTCTAATGATGAGCACCTGCTGCTCATCCGCAGAGCATAAAGCAGAGTAATGGAGAGAGAGGACCGGGGTGCTATAGTCAACTGTAATTGTCCTCTTGTTCTCTTTCAATAACGATTGCTAGCATCTTTGAGTGTCAAGCACCTGTGAACAATAACACCATTTCCAAAACCTTTTACAAATGACTTGTTCTAGATAAGCTGAGTGTGTCCTTGAAGAGGATTTATGGTACAGAGTACATATTCTGGGGACATTCTTCACTGGCAGCTGTAAGGGGCCTTTTGTGACCTGGGAAAGCTCAGGGCTGATCTGTTGTTGGTGGTAGGGGTCTGTCTCTTCAGGGTGTTTTGTGTGTCCATCACTCAGGAGCACCATGAAGAGACACTTCACAATGCACTAGGAAAGCCTCCTTACTGACATTATCAGGTCCCAACCTGGGCTGTTATGTCTACTTGATTCAAGAGAAGAAGAGGCACATGTCTCTCCTCCTACATCCCGAGCAAGGCTCAATATCTCAGTTTCCGTTTTTTTCCCCTCCTAGGTTTTCTATGAAACAGGAGTAAACAGGACTTGGTACAATGCCAACATTCCCAATTCACTGGATCCAAGACAAAATGAAAGAATTCTCTGAACTCTTTAAAAGATGTACTTATTCTAATTTCTATGCACTTGTGTGTTTGGCCTGCTTGTATGTCTTGGCAGTTCCTGGGGAGGCCTGAAGACAGTCATACGCCCTGAAACTAGAGTGTCAGATAGCTGTGAGCTACCATGTGGGTGCTGGGAATCAAACCCAGGTCCTCTGAAAGAATGAATGGGTTTAAGCACTGAGCCATCTCTCCGACCCCACCCCTGCATTTCTGGCATTTTCTCCACCTCCACCAGCCTGTGGCAGGACGCCAAGGCAGTCTTTGTTTCAGTTATGGCCACAGGGACTAGAAAGCCACAGGTATCTCTAGAAGGTACTGAAAACCATTAACACTGCAATGTTTTTTTTTCTTTCTTATATTTCCTCAATCCACTTACTCATTAAATATTTATTGAGTGTTTAGCTTATGAGCTGTTTTAAGTAGCATGTATCCAAGAACTAAAAATATTCTGGCAGTCTAATGGAGGCAAACATGGAATAGACACACTCGGTAAGTAATCCATTACACAGGAGGAACAGTGCTGAGGCCCAGAAGACCAACTAAACAGGGCATGGATCTGGAATTGGAAGGTTGCTATGGGCCTCAGGGACTGAGGAGGCTCTCACGGGGAAGGTTATTATCTGAAGAAGGTGAGGTAGCCACATAACACAGACAGAGCAGGTGAAAGGTCTCACTTAAGGCAGAAGTAAGCCAGATATGTTCAAGGAGCGTCAAAGGGCAACTAGAGGACCCCGGAGCCAGGATTCCGGAAGAAAAGAGCAGGGGCTGAGCGATAGGCTCAGATCTGGGGTCAACACTCGGGAGGCAGAGGCAGGAAGATTTCTGAGTTCGAGGCCAGCCTGGTCTACAGAGTGAGTTCCAGGACAGCCAGGGCTATACAGAGAAACCCTGTCTCGAAAAACCAAAAAAAAAAAAAAAAAAAAAAAAAAAGGTAACTCTGGGATTTTAGCTGCTACAGTGAGGATCCAGGTGTGTGCATGTGTGTATGAACCAGGGATGCTGCTGACTGTGTGTTGGCAGTGGGTGCCAAGCAGACATATATATAGGAAAGTTAACACCTATGGGCTTCAATTTTATTAGAGCCCTTGCTGAAAAGCAGCAGAAAGGAGCCCGGAAGCAGAAGCAGCTAGTGAGACCATTTAAGAGTCTGTGGCCTCTGGATCCAGACAAGAGATGATGGTGTTTTGAAATGGGTTAGCCGCGGCAGATAAGATTAAACTCTGGGTGTTGCTACGAGGTCTGGCTGCTAAAAGAGTTATTTAGCGTCAGAGGCAGCCGTGATCTGGGCTTGCGCAGTGGGGGAGGATAGCGATGATGTGAGCAGCCGGGTTGATTCAGACGTTGCTTACTGAACTGAGAAAGACTGAGGAAGGGAAGTTCATTCCAGGCCCAAGTTTGGGAAGCCCATTACTCTCACAAGAAAAAAAAATGTTGAGAACAGAAGCTTTATAAGTGTTAGCTCATTCAGTTCTATAACGAGTTCAAAACACAAGCCGTAACATGTGACCCAGACTACTGTGAGAGAAAGACTGGCCTACTGGTCGCTGGTAGAGCATGGGTACTGGGATGTAAGCCTGTAGGGTGGACACAGGTGTCTGTTCTCCCTCACTGTATCTATCACCTTACAGCAGGACACCGTCACACACCCATGCGCACACCTGGCGCCTCATTGTAGCAATTAAAACCCTAGCGTTGCCTTTGAGCCCACTTCTGAGCCTATCGCCCAGTCAATCGCTAGTGTGTGCCTTAAATTCGAGCAACTCCTATAGCCTGACCTTGGAAGTGGAACCTCAGGTAGACTGTGAGTTGGGTGAGAGAATGATCCCGTGTGGAAAAACAGCTTATGGACACGAGAAAAGGGTGCACTGATGCTGACTATCATAAACAGCATACTCACTGATTTAGTGCTCAGTACTCAGTGACTTAATCAAATTAACTCCTTTATTGCCCACGTGCTAACTCTGCACATTAGCTATTCTATACATGCATTGCCAATCAACCGAGAATACCAACATATGCCATTTCTTTTCAACAGATCTTATAAGATGTTTACTTCACTTCTAGGGATATTTATGCTTTCCATTCTTACATCCGACACCAAAAGGCTGAAGGTCAAACATCTTAGCTGGAGAATTCTGGAATAGCTGAAGGACACTGAATAATGCTCTCTCAGCCCAGTTTTAATTCACTGGAAGCGAATTAAAAACAAAACAAAATCAAAAAAGAAGCAAAAAATGAAGAGAAAGTCCCAAGTGAAACCCATTTGAAGACTTTGATCCTAACTATCACTCACTGACTTTCACACGTTTCCTTTCAACAGTGAACAGCCTTTTTATGTCAGCTTTTACATTCATGGCAAACTGAGCAGGAAATAGAATTCTTGCACCTTCCCTCATCCCTCCACCCATACCCATCCACCTATACCCCAGCACACCCCCATCCACACCCATATACTCATTCCCACATTCATGCACATACACATGACCCACACCCATACCCACATCTATACCCATGGACTCCACACCCATGCACGCCCCCACTAGGTTGATTAATATTCATTATCAGTTTAACTGAAATTAGAATTATCTAAGAGACATAGCTTTTGGTTGTATCCAGGAAAGTTTCCAGAAAGATTTAGAGGAGGAGGGAGACTCACTCTGTGTGGGTAGCACCACTGTAGCCTGGATGGAATCTGGAACTGAGTGAAAAAGAGAAGAAAAGGAAGGGGAAAAAAGGAGACTGAGAACCGACATCTATCTGCCCCATTCTCTGGGCTGAATGTAGTGAGAGCAGCCCCACATGCCTGCTACCCTACCTTCCCTCCTTGATGGACCAGATCCCTTCACAAACCATGAGCCCAAATTAACCTTTCCTTGCTTTAGTGGCTTTTCACAAGTATTCTGTCAAAGAAGCAAGCGAGAAGTCACTAAAACCAGAAAACAAAAGTGACTCCACATGTTAGCCAGATGTCAGGACTACAGTCTAAGTACCTGTCTACTGTTTATACCCTGGCCCAGTCCCGTCACCTGACATTCTATGAGTTTTTGCGGAGGTGGAAGAGTATGCAGCACCTACTGTGTTTGCACCCTGCTCCTTTTCAACTCAGATAACCATTGTTTTTCTTGATACTCTTCTTCTCTTTTTTTTCCTGGATTATTGTAACTGGAATTGTACAGTAGGTTGCCTTTTCAAATGTTTTATTTGATTTTCTTCATGTGTCTGAATGTTTTGTGTACGGGTATGCTTCTGAGGGATTGGCCCCCCCTTCCTGAACTTCTCTGCTCTCGTGCTTACTTCCCATAATCCCAAGCCCCTTATCTGTGCCAGTGCAGGTTGAAGAGCACTAGCTAAGCCCGCCTCCCTCACATAAGAGGCAACTGGAAAGTTGTCCTTCACTCTGGTCCAGTGGACATTTTTCAGATGCCTTCATTCTTGCCACTGGGAATTTGCACAAACATGTCCCTGTGCCCGGCCTTTCTATTGCAGAGATCCCATGATCTCAAGAGCTTGAATTTAATCATCCCTGACCTACAGCAGTGGAACCAATTGGTGTTTGACCTTGAGCCCAAAGGGATGCATTGAAGGTGATGGTGGTAGGGCGGCTCCCCTTCACACTGTGGGCTCTTCGGCTGGACTATAAACTAAATGGACACAAACAGATTAACAAGGGGGAAAGCTACATTTAAATATGCAGGATATCTGAAGTCCCTGAAGCGAAAAATTAACTCGAAGAAAGAGCAAATGGTTAAAGTTTATGCTACATGCTAGGCAGTGGTGATGCATGCCTTTCATCTCGGTGCTTGGGAGGCAGAGGCAGAGGCAGAGGCAGAGGCAGAGGCAGAGGCAGAGGCAGAGGCAGAGGCAGAGGCAGAGGCAGAGGCAGAGGCAGAGGCAGAGGCAGAGGCAGAGGCAAAGGGAGACAGGCAGATTCTATGACTTCTAGACTACTCTGGTCTACAGAGCTAGTTCCAGGACAGCCAAGGCTGTTACACAGAGAAACCTGGTCTCAAAAAATAAAAAAAAATAAAAATAAAAATTATGCAACACAGCCGGGCGTGGTGGCACACACCTTTAATCCTAGCACTCGGGAGGCAGAGGCAGGTGGATTTCTGAGTTCGAGGCCAGCCTAGTCTACAAAGTGAGTTCCAGGACAGCCAGGGCTACACAGAGAAACCCTGTCTCGAAAAACCAAAACCAAAACCAAAACCAAAAAAAAAAAAAAAAAAAAAAAAAAAGCAACACATCCTCATTACAGGAAGAGATGGGGGTTGAGGCTTCTATGGAAGTGGGCACGTACCCAAGATATGGTAGGGCTAGGGAGGAAGTATGCCTATCTTGCAAATAAGTCTCTCAGAAAGAAAGATTAATCTGGGTACTGTCCTCTACTTGACACGGAAAGTTTACCCTTGTACACTTCCTTTTCAAACATGTGTGTGTTTACAAAAGGAAAGCTTGCCAGAGCTGCTGCTACATCTGCAGTTTCTCATGATAACTAGCCTCAGATATGCCAAGTATAATTTGAGGTTGCATATTTTGATCTCCTATGATCATATTTAAGGGTGATGTGTCCTGAGCCCCAGTAACTGAGCATTGTAAAAAAAGAATCGCAGGCATGGCACACAGAAAAGCTTAGTTTTTGGCATGATTAAGAAAGCACCTTTCACAGAGTAGGGTGTCTATTTATAGGAAGAAGAAGGAGAAGGAGAAGGAAAAGGAGAAGGAGAAGAAGGAGAAGGAGGAGAAGGAGAAGGAGAAGGAGAAGGAGAAGGAGAAGGAGAAGGAGAAGGAGAAGGAGAAGGAGAAGGAGAAGGAGAAGGAGAAGGAGAAGGAGAAGGAGAAGGAGAAGGAGGAGAAGAATGTATACAAAAGCACACACAGACTTGTGTCAACAATGTAGATACTCAGCTTGAGTGGTATATAGTCCTCAACAGTGAATGCAGCTGGTGCCCAGCCCTCAACAGTGACTCAGCTCACCATTTTTTTTTCTCTTTAGAATTTATTGCTCACAATGAAGCTATCCAATTTATCGATAGCCAACAGAGGGGTTTATGACCCCTGACATAGATATTGTAGGAAATATCTATGCCAGTGCAGAATGAGATGCATGAACTGGAAGAAAAGCAATGAACCAAAGTTTTTGTTGAATGGCTTCTTCTTTGTGTAGAAAAAGGTTAAGAGCAACCATGTGTGTTCATATCTGTTTGTATGTTCACAAAGAAACCCCTGATAAGCCCATAGGAATCTCTGAACAAGTGGTATCCCGAGTTGGGTGCAGATCAGGTAATGAAAGTGAGATTCCTGACCGACTGTAGCCTCCCCAACTCAGGTTGAAACCTACTCAACACTGAAACAGTGAAGTGAGACTCTCAGGGTGTGGTGACATCATGGGAGTTCTGCCACCATGCAGGAGTCAGTGGCTGCTGTCACCGTGGGAGTTACTGTCCAGTGTGCTCCTGATAAAGGAGAAGAGCAAAGCTTGAGTCCTCTCTGTCTGGGTATACTGGCTTGTCCATTCTGCTTTGTCATGACAGGGAACAAAAGTTCACCAGACAGTGATACTGTGTCCTTAACTATCCCAGTCACCAGAAGTATGAGCAAGATACATTGTTATTCTTCTGGTATACTAGGGTTTTTTTCCTCAGTTCTATATGTAATGGAGTCTCAGTCTGTAATACAGACTATTTTGGAACATGCTCTGTAGCCAAAGTTGGCTTACAACTTCCAAAAATTCTCCTGCCTCAGCCTTTTGAGTGATGAGATTTCAATCATGGTATTCTATAGCCACAGAAAAGGGATGAAGATACATGACGTGTGTTTTTATATGTATGTGCATATTAGCTTTTCAAAAATAACATTAGAAACCACCAGATATAATATTTAGAAATACTATTTATTTATACTATACAATAACAGTGGACCATTGAGAGATAGCTTGTATTTCCTGTCACCAGGCAAGCTTTTAAAAGTACTCACTGTTGAGAGAGATCTACGGAAGAGTAGCTCCCTTTGGATAAGGCATTGTTTCTTCCTAGCAATCACAACACACTGATAGCAGCTTCCTTCCTCTTGGGATTCTTGCTTCTGCTGTAGCCCCAGAATCCCGGAGAACACAGAATAAAATAAAAGGTGCAGGCACCTCTTACAGAGCCCTGTGTGACTTCCCCAATTAGGGCCACCAGCTGTGTTCAAATACCTGAGCCTCAGGGTAACATCTCTCATCTAAACCTCCATAATGATCAATCTGTATAGTTGGAAGAGACACTCGACAAGAGTGCAGATATTTTTAATAATTTTAAATTCCAAGAGGATTCCCTGCTAATGCAAGGCTTACTGGTAGTGTTCAACATACTTCATGGCATTGGACTAACTACGGTAGGTCTCAATGCAAATTCTTGTGATTCTAGAACCAATGGCTCGAAACAGGATTTCTAAAATCCCTTGATTTCATGCAAATCACTTGCTCAGTTTGAATGTGATTTGAAGTATTCAGTTGGCTGATCGCTGACCTTGAGGACATTTTAAACTTAAAGGTGGGGCGCCCCGGGAGCTCGGTCGGCGCTGTTGCTCTCCTCCGTTTCCCTGCAGCCGACAGGATGGCCGAGGAGGCTGCAGAGGCTGTCTGTGTTCGTGTGCCACCCCTCAACTGCAGAGAAGAAGAACTTGGAGAAGCGTTTTGCTATTTGCTCCGAGACTATAGTTTTCAGAGATTTGTGTGTTAGAAAGCAGGAACTGTGTTCCATCATATAGATGACTGTGAGCATCCACTTCTGTACAAGACAGCTTTATCAGGGTCCCTTAAGTAGACACTTGCTGTCCTATGCAATAGTGTCTGAGTTTAGTGACTGATTATGGGATGGATCCCCCTGGTGGGGTAGTCTCTGTATGGTCCATCCTTTAGAACCCCAGGAGCTGAAGGGGTCTGCAACCCTAGAAGAGGAACAACAATATGAACTAACCAGAAATCCCAGAGCTCATGTCTCTAGCTTCATATGTAGCAGAAGATGGCCTAGTCGGCCATCATTGGGAGAAGAGGCCCCTTGGTATTGCAATCTTTATATACCCCGATACAGGGGAACGCCAGGGCCAAGAAGTGGGAGTGGGTGGGCAGGGGAACAGGGAGGTGGGGGCGAGGGGGAAGGAAACTTTCAGGATAGCATTTGAAATGTAAATTAAGAAAATATCTAATAAAAAATTTGAAAAAAAAAGAAAGCAGGAGCTTCCGTGCTCTCTGGAAATGCCCCTTTATTCACTCCTTGTGTGTACCTTCAATTATGAAGACTAGTGCATTTTAGAACCTACCTTCTGTGTTAACAATTGGTCTGTGAAAAGCTATGAAGAGTCTTTTTTTTACTTTTTTAGTTTACCTTACCTGTGGTCTCGAATTACACACCCCCACAGACAAGTAGATTCTGTGGTGGCAGGTCTTCTGACCTTCTCTCTCAACCTCTTCCTGTCTCAAGAGCAACTGTTAGGTGTGAGCTGCACTGCCTGCAAAACTTTGCAGCAGGAGTTAAGTTCAAGTACCTTGTGGTAAATGCTACGTGGTCTGAACTGGCTTCCTTCTCTGAGCAATTCATTCCCTGAGCGGACTTACGGTCTGTCACAGGGTCTGTTTCTGAAGAAATACAGCTAGTCACAATGTCACCTTACTTAAGGACTAAAGAGGGTTTCCTGATGATCAGCATGGCGGAAGGGCATTCTCCAAGTCCTGAGATACTGCCTGAGCTTGCTCTGGCCATGGAGGGGAGAGCTGAGGGTGTTGGAAGGAAGGATAATAAATGGCTGTGTGTTGGCTGGGAGGGAGGGAGTGTCGGCAGGGAGCACTTGTGCCCCCATTGGACTCTACTTTCCTCATGAAGCAAAAGGGACAGGACTGACTAACCTGCTTCATTTAGGCTGAAGGTCAGCAAACCTTTCTGGACAGGAAACGAGTACTTTCAGCTTTGATGGCTTCCTATCTCTGGACATCTAGCCAACACTGCCATCTTAGCAGAGAGCATTAGCTGACACACACAGGAAGAAGATGGCTGCTCTGCAATCTAACCATGTCCGTGGACGCTGGAATTTCAGCATCTTGCATTTTTTTTAAGACTATAAAATGATGTTCTTCATAAATCTTTCCAATCGTTTCAAAGTGTCATTTAATTTCTAGAACTCACATAGAAGAAGAAGAGAATAGACTCCCGGACATTGAACATTGTCCTCAGACCTCCATAAGCATGTCCCATGCATGCACAAGCACACACAAGCACATACAAGTCAATCAAACAATAAAATGAATAAATGCACTTTTTTAAATTAATGAGAAAATTGACATTATGCATAGCCTCCAGGTGTATGAAAGCGAGGAAGAAGTAGATTCTGTCCATTGCAGGCTGTCTTGATTATTGTTTTATTGCCATAACAAAGCATCATGACCAAGGCAGCTTGTAAATGAAAGAATTTATTTGGGGGCTCAGAGTTCCAGATTGTAAAGTCCATTGCCATCATAGCAGGGAACATGGCGGCAGGTGGGCGGACATTCAAAATGCACTGCAAAGGTGGCTGAGAATTTACATCTGATCCACAGACTTGAGGCAGAGAAAGAGAAAGAGAGAAGGTGGGGAGACAGAGACAGAGAGGCAGAGAGAGACAGGTAGACCGAGAGCTAACCAACTAATAGCATGGACTTTGAACCACCAAAGCCCATCCCCAGTAACACAACTTCACTTCTCCTAGTTCTTCCCAAATGGTTCTACCAGTTGCAGACCAAACATTCAGATATATGAGCCTATGGGGACCACTCTCATCCAAACCACCACACAGGCCATTGACATATACAGTCTGCAATGCTAGTTTCCCCTAAACATTGCATTGTAAGCCACTTTACAGCTTTGGACATCCCAGCACCTATCACTGTAATTTTTCAAAAGGATTGTCAAGGGTGTAAATAGTATTTTAGTAGCTAGCCCCTGGTTGTGTGCCTTGACTCTCTTCTTTCCAGTAGCCAATTCTACTAAGAAGAACACCTGGTAAAAATGTAAGGATCCAAGAGCTCTTTTACACAGGAGCAAGGGTGTTATAAGTATAATGCCAGCCGGGTGTGGTGGCACACGCCTTTAATGCCAGCACTTGAGAGGCAGAGGCAGGCGGATTTCTGAGTTCGAGGCCAGCCTGGTCTACAGAGTGAGTTCCAGGACAGCCAGGGCTACACAGAGAAACCCTGTCTCGAAAAACTAAAAAAAAAAAAAAAAAAAAAGGATAATGCCATCCCTGGCCTAGCCATCTCCACCAGGAACAGGCCTTAGTGCATAGCTAAAAATATCTAGCAACTAAATAACTCTGTTAGCATTCCACCACTCTGTAAACATACTTAGAGTAATTAGCTCATGGAAAGGAAAGGTTTCTCTTTGCTCTCAGTTAGGGAGGTGTTGTTTATGAAGGATTGATCTTATTGATTTGTGCCTGTGGCAAGGCAGGGCACCATGGAGAATACTACAGAACAAAGTCGCTCACCTCATTCATGTCCAGGAAGCAAAAGAGAAGATCGAAGTCCTACGGTTACACTCAACACCAGTCCTCAGTAACCTGAAGGTCTCCCACTCGGCCTCACTGCTTTAAAAATGTCTGCAATATTCTTAAAGTGTCACTGTGAGCACCAAGATCTTAATGCCTGGGCCTTTACTGGGCACTCTGAATCCAAACTGCAGCACTAAATGATATCTGCCTTCTAGTCTGTGATTTTATTAGTCCACAGCAACCTTATTAGGCAACTCCATTGGAAAAGGGATGAATGGGAAGCCAAATTCAGAGGCATGTCCTTCTACCACAACACTGCATACCCCTCCCACAATTCCCAATCAAAAACAGTCTGTAAATGTGGACCTGGTAAATCTGGTAACGTGAAGACGCTTCATACAAACTCAGCATTTAAGAACATAAACCTTTATGCACATTAGTGTCCAATACATTCCATTCAGTCTGATCTCTCACCTGGCTGTGTAACTCTCCTCTCCAGTCTCTGTCACTGTTTTTGTTTTTTTTTTTTTTCTCCCATGATGCTCAGCTGGGTGGAATCCAGAGGCTCCCTGGGCCACCTTCATCTCCTACCTAAAGCAGATGTTACTTGTTGGGCTAATTCTCCCTTAATGGGTGTCTGTCGCCCTCCTCCCCTCCACTCCCCTGCTCACCCTGCTTCTGAAAGACATTGGTGAGAGCCATGGTGAGGAACAGTGCTCCCATGGTTACATTTTTTTTTTTTTTTGTAAATCTGTGTTTCTCAAACCCCAAACAAGCTTACTGTGCTCTTAAAGCTTGTAAGTGCGGGCTTGGTCTCCAACTGTTAAGGTTGAAAACACTATCTAGGTAGGACTAATGTGCTTCATTTTTTTTTAAAGGTGTGGAATCATGCAGGTTAAGTTGGGAGAAGTCAAAACAAACCACCCTCTTTGGCATTGAGAAGGCACCCATACCCGAATCAGCTTTTCAGCATACATTTTCTCCAAATAAATAAGTTATTTTCTAGGAGAATTTGGGTAATTTTAGCAGCTGTCACACGATGAAAACTTCTCAAGGAAGGATAATGTAATCACAAATAAATACCTATTAGAAAAAAAATGATGCATTTTGAGTCTTTGGAGGTTAAACAAACAAACTATAAAATGCCAATAATACGTATTTCTTCCTACTGGGATAGCCTTTGACTGGCTTTACAGAGAAAAACAGAAACAGTTGGGACTCAAGTCCTGTGATCATGTTGGAATTAGCATAGTTTAGACTCCACAACCTGCCTTGCTGGGTATTAATGTGGCTTTTCAGAGCCCTTGCCAGGTCTTGAAAAGCAGTTTTCCAGTCTCAACAATTAGTCTACACTAGTCGCCAGAAGTCTTTCAGTCTGCCCTCTTCCTTGGTGCCAAAAGTCTCCTGAGAAGGGAAAGGCTGGGGTCTGGCTTTCAAAACAAGCCTGTTTACCGAGTCCCAGCAATGGCAAAGTCTTCAGTGAAGATTCCTTTTCATGGATTCTGCTTTCTACCTTGAAGAATTTTGAATAGTCTCCATTGGTGGAGAAGAAGCAAGGGGCCAGTTCTGCTTGCTTGGAGTCAAATGTGACTACTTTCTAAAGTGATGCTTGGTGTATTCATATCCATTTCACACCCTTTGCTGATCTTGACCTTTTTTTTTTTTTTGTAATTTTCCGAGACAGGGTTTCTCTGTGACCACTTTTGCACAGATGTGACCCTACGCTGCACTTTGGAAATACTCATTGTTTTATTTGTTTGCTAAGGCAGCCACATAAAATATGGAGGCGAGAAAAGACTGTGTTTCTTAGTGAGCTGTCACCGGAACAAAAATGCTGTAGACAGCTTAAATCAGGGAAAAGACTTCAGAGGTTTCCACCCATGGTTGGCTGGACCATCATTTTGGAACTGGTAGTGATCACTGATGAAAGTACATGGTAGAAGAGACTGCTCATCCCTCGGTAGCCAGAAAGCAAGAAGAGAAGAGGTTAAGATCTCAGAACATCCCCTCGAGGGCAGATTCAACTCCCTCTACTACGCTGTCCACCTTGAAGGATCTACCACCTCTTGAAAGATGCCAGAGTTGGTGCTGTTGGGCTGAGGACCAACTCTGCAGTACCACCCAACCAGAACCTCCAAGGGGTTCCCTGAGAATTGAAGGCATTTCATGTTCTCAGTCTCTTCAGCATCACGGCTTCCTCAGTTTCCTCCTTAGGTTCTGGCAGTCTCTTATTATCAAGGCTGTTGTGTTTGATTGGAAAGCAGCCAAGTGTCGGGAGGCCAAGATGGGGACCTAGTGCCCAAAGCGGGAATGAAACAGGAACTCAGTTCTCTCAGGTCTCCGCAGTTCCTCTCCTGTGCTCTAAAGTCTTCCACGAGCATTTCTTCTTGAGTGAAATGCGTGCCATTCATTCACCCATTCATCATGTCTGCATTATACATCCTCTGCGTGTCAGAGGTTTGCTGGTGCTGGGATCTGTCTGCTAATAAAGAAGCACATGAATGGTGCCCTCCTGCTGAGACTTGCTGCCCTCTGACTTGTGAAAGGGAAAGCAGAGGGTCTGGGACGTATCCTTGACTAAGTCAGTCGCATGCTCTCTGTGATGCTGTATGTTCTTGGTAACATGACAATTACAAGGATTTCACGAGGTTAAGAAAGCAGTAAAATGAACCATGTGTGAAGATATTTCACCTACACATGCTGCAAGTAGCAGCTCACCTGTGCACTATTTTGGCAGTTGTTGACTAGACAACTCTAAAGTAATTATATCTGTAATAATAACACCAACAATAATAAGCACCAACACTTTCACGGAACTAAAGACATACCTCATATTTTTCTGGGTCTGCTATACATGTTGTATGATCATGAGTTCTTACAATCCTTACTTAAAACAACATGGAGCATCTTACTGTAAGCAATTTGCCCAGGGTTACAAATTAGCAGATGATAGTGGTGACATTTGGTCTAGAGTGTTTGGTCCCAGAATCCATGCTCTTCGCCATACTATTGAACTGCTTCCCTATGATGGTTTCTGTTCTTGTTGTTCCCCAAACCTGGTGAATCATTCCATTTTATTTATACTGTTTGTGGTGGTTTGAATAAGCTTGGCCCATGGGAAGTGGCACTGTTAGGAGGTGCAGCCTTGGAGGAAGTGCATTACTGTGGAGGAGGGCTTTAAAGGTTCATGCTTAAGCTCCACCCAGTGTGGAATTTCAGAGCCCCCTCCTGGCTGCCTGTGGAAGACAGTTGTCTCCTCCTGCTGCTTTCTGATCAAGATTTAGAACTCTTGGCTCCTCCAGCACCATGTCTGTCTGAATGCTGCTATGCTTCCTGCCATGATGATAATGGACTGAACCTCTGAAACCATCATCTCCAATTAAATTCTGCCTTTTATAGAAGTTGTCTTGTTTATGGCACTTCTTCACAGCAATGGAACCACATGACACTTTTCTTTTCAATTTTTATTAGCTCTTTGAGAATTTCATACAATATGCTTTGATCATACTTATCACCCCAAGTCTTTCCAGATCTACCTTTCTTTGCTTAGCCGCCCAATTTAGTGTTGATTTTGCCTTGTTCTTCCCCTCCTTTGTCCTCGTCCTTCTCTTGTTCTCATCCTCCTCCTCTTCATCCTTGTCCTCTTCCTCCTACCCTTCCTCCTCCCACCTCTACCCTCTACCCTCCTCTTCCTCTCCCTCCTCTTCCTCCTCCTCTTCTTCTTCCTTCTTCTTCTTCTTCTTCTTCTTCCTCTTCTTCCTCTTCTTCCTCTTCTTCTTCTTCTTCTTCTTCTTCTTCTTCTTCTTCTTCTTCTTCTTCTTCTTCTTCTTCTTCTTCTTCTTCTTCTTCTTCTTCTTCACCAATCAAATCTAGTTTGTTCTACTCATGTACTTCTAGCTATCTGGCCTTCCACTAGACCTTAGTTGACCTACCAGGAGTTACATCCTTTAAGAAAACTGACCCCCCTCCCCCCACCACAGCTATTAGATGCCAATAGCTACTCAGTTGGGGGGGCACTTAGAATAACCTCCCTTTTCCAGGCTGGGATTTTTTTTTCTGGCTTGAGCTTTTGCAAAGGTCCTGTGCACATTATCACAACCCACTGTGAGTTCCTATGTGTACCCATTGGTGATGGGAGAATACTATTTCCTTGTAGCTGTCCACCTCTTCTGCAACGATCCCTGAGCCTTGGGAGGAGAAGTGTGACGGAGATGTTCTACTTAGGGCTGAACATGCCAAAGTTTCTTCCCTACACTGTGACAGACTGTGGGTCTCTGTATTAACTGCCTACCGCTGAAGAAAGAAGCTCCGTTGATGAGAGTTAAGAGATGCATGCACATCCAAGAGTGGTTCCTTCCTTCAGCCACTGTCCACAGGAGCAGGGACAAACAGATGAGGTCAGCATCCTCAAGAGAGACTTCACAATAAAAGTCACTAGGGCTGAAATGAACTGAGGGTCCTGCAGAGAGGGCAAACCTGATGGCTGTAAGAGGGAGAGGAAGGGGTTAAACAGGAGGTAACCAAGGAGACTGCAGCTCTGTGTCTTATTGTGCTGAAGCAGCCTTGACTCTAAACTCGGTTCTGTTTCAGAGACTGGTGCCTGATCATATTCCAATTGTCACGCACACCCCCACCGCCCACCCTGAATAGAACATCTGAGATTTCCTTATAATAACATTTACATTGTGGTTTTTGAGCCCTTCCCTTGGGATTTTCCAAAGCATCATGGGAAGAATTTTCCTAATAGCCATATCCAGTTTATCATTATTTGAGAGGTTATGGGGGAAGGCCATCTGACCCTGGAAATGATAAAGAATCCTAAGATTTCCTGAAAATCCTCAATGCCCCCAGCCCAGTGTGCTACTGAACCCCCAGCCCCTGCCTTCCAGCCTCTCTTTGGAGTGTAAGCTTTGGGTTTTTTTTGTTTTTTGTTTTTTGTTTTTTGTTTTTTGTTTTTTTTTTGGTTTTTCGAGACAGGGTTTCTCTATATAGCCCTGGCTGTCCTGGAACTCACTCTGTAGACCAGGCTGGCCTCAAACTCAGAAATCCACCTGCCTCTGCCTCCCGAGTGTTGGCTTTGGGGTATTTTAACTGGAGCTCTGGCCTGACTTCCTTGCTGTGAGAAGGACTGGAGTGAAGCCTTCACCTGCTGACAGATGGACAGCAGGTTGGTATCGAGAATAGGAAACTGAGAGAAGACATGTGAGATGGAGGCCCCTTCCAGGCACAGGGCAAGAACAGTGCTTTAGATCACAGGGGTATGACCTTGAACACTAGACTTAAAAGTATGGAGTTTTGGCTAGCATGACCTCAGTGGTAGAGTTTTAGGTTATACAAGGGCCAGAGCCTGAGTCTGTGTGAAGTCTTCACAAAGCCAGGGTTACAGAAAAAATATAAACATATATGAACACACACACAGGGAAAGCTCTAATACATAGCCTAGGCTAACAGAATGATATCTATTATCTTTTCTCCCATTTTTCTTTTTTTTTCCTTGTTCCAGTCAACCCCGCTCGCTCCGCTCGACCCTGCTCCCTCCTGCCAGCTCCGCTTGCTCCAGCCACCCCCCCCCCCCGTACGGCCCAGCTAGCTCCGGCTGGCCCTGCTCACTCCAGTCAGCCCCGCTGGCTCTGATCAGCTCCACTTGCTCTGGCTCCACTTGCTCCCGTTGGCCCCACTCGCTCCAGCCATCCCCATTCGCTCCAGACAGCTCCACTCGCTCCAGACAGCCCCGCTTGCTGGTCTCTTTAGTCCAAGGATTTGTTTTCTTATTATTCTTCATAAGTACCCTGTAGCTGACTTCAGACGCACCAGAGGAGGGCGTCAGATCTCATTACGGGTGGTTGTAAGCCACCATGTGATTGCTGGGATTTGAACTCATCACCTTCGGAAGAGCAGTCGGGTGCTCTTATCCGCTGAGCCATCTCACCAGCCCTTTTTCTATATTGGAATTTTTTTTCCAACTGAGCAGGTATCACTCATTTTATGTTCAGAAAAAGAGAAACACTACTATTATCTCTAGAAAAAGAAAAGCTTTTTTTTTTCTCCACAGAATTCCAAAGTGCAGCATCTAATTAAGTCACAGGTTAGTGTGCTGTGGGTCACTGTGGTAACCCAGGCAACCTGAAGGAGCAGACGCTGTGTTCTCCAAGACAGCCTGAGAGACACGCCTTGGCTGCTACTTCCGTGAGGTCAGCCTGAGGAGCTGGTTGGCTCCAAAGTAAATTTGGCCCTTTCCTTCTGTTTTCTCTGAGCCAAATAGTTCTCGGCAGCATCTTCTCTCTCTTCTTCCTTCACACACACACACACACACACACACACACACACACACACACACGAAATACCAGACACTTCAAAGATTTTACTGAAATGTAGAATAAATACAGAAAAGTGTGGCTCGCCATACTTTTAATACTGTCTCCGCCTATTCCTGGTCTGGTCTCCTCCACGAAAGACTTACAACCAGTGCATTTTTTTTTCAAAGCTTAGTTCACATTGAAGCACTTATAGGTTATCCAAATTTCTCAAACTCAGCTAAGCCAGGCCTGCAAAGATGGTTAAGACTTCAAGGAAGACAGGAAGCCATAGTCCAGATTAAATCCAGGTTTGGCAAGGGACCTAGTTAGTAGATTTCATGGAGGCCAAGGAGGTAAGAGAAACAAAAAGTGAGGAATAGGGCCAGGCAGTGTTGGCATATGCCTTTAATCCCAGTGCTTTGGAGTCAGGGGCAGGTGGATCTCTGTGAGTTTGAGAACAGCTTGGTGTGCATGTGAGTTCCAGGACAGCCAGGGCTACCCAGAGAAACCCTGACTCGGTGTCAAAACAAAACTGAAAGCAAACAAACAAACAAAGGAAGAAGAATAGGAAGGCTGCAGAGGATGCGTCAGAATGGTATTATTGTTTTTCTAAACTAAAAAAGGTTCTAGGAGAGGAGGTGACATCTAGTGTCTAAGCAGGGCTTTGTATCTGCCAGATAGATGACAGAGCAGGAAGAAAGATCAATGAAGAGAGAACAGCAAGTTCAAAGACCCCAACAAAGGGAAAACGTGGGCACATGTGGGCTCTAGCAATGAAGTGATCTGGGTTACCCAGAGCTGGGCATGACGCCTCTAAGAAGTGACAGCATTTTTACAGTAAGCGCTGGTGACTGTATCAAATGAAACTCTATCATAAGTCAAGTCTTTGTTACTCTATAGTGCCTCACTTCTCACATCTGTTCTTCATCCTCCTGAATCTAACCATGTTCCCCACCCCTGTCTGGGCTGTGACTCACAAGTCCCAGAGAATCCTAGTGTGGAAGGAGGACTGCATGTGCATACTGGGTGCCTGGGTGTGTGCTGAGTATAAAAGCTGGGTATAAAAGCGGGGAGGTGGGTGGGCTGCATATAACTCAACAATGCTAACTATATCCATGGTGATAGTAATGGGGATGAAGGTGACTGGCGAGGCATCCATCTTTTGACTATTACAACACAACTCACATAGGCTACTTCATCCAGAAACAATTTATTTGGGTTCAAAGCATTGAAAGTGTCAGGTCCTAGCATCACGATACGAACTTTACCCTGATTGAGCCTCATGGAGCAAATTTGTGTGTGGATTCCAAAGGGGTAGAGTCAGGTCAAGAGTGAAGAGAAATCAGAAATCAAAAATCAGAACTAACTACATAGACCATATTAGCTTTGAACTAACAGAGATCCACCTGCACCTGTCTCCCAAGTACTGGGATCAAAGGCCTGTGCCAAAAACATGGAAGGCTCACATGGGAAGAGAGAGAAGGGAGGAGAGACTGCCTAGAGAGGATCTGAAGTGACCATTATAGTCCACAAGGCTGAACTGTGAACCTCGGCTGAATACGTTGATCCTTGAACATGCTTTTCCAGGCATATGGGAATGTTTGCTCAAGAGGTCACAGGAGGTAAACACCAGCACTCTCTGTGGGTCTCACTGGGCTCAAAAGGTGGTGGCAATAAAGGACTGCTTGAACCCAGTGCTGCAGGGTGGGGCATGGAACCATAGGCCTGGCTGCCAGGGCAGTTCTCAGAGTCTCCAGAGATGACTAGGCCACTGAGACAGTCAAGGGAGCTCCTGATGTTCTCGGAGCTGTGGAATGCCTCCACTCCAACCCCTAGCCATCCTCTTCCTATCCCCAATGCCCCAGGAACTCTCATGCCTGCTGGCTATAAGGAGAGAGCAGATTTATCTGTGACAAGATTTTATTTTTGTTTTATTCTCTTCAGGAAATGTTCCCTGTTTGACCACATTTCTGCACACGTACAGGGTGTTTCCTTTTTTTCTTTGATATACTGTAAAGAAATGGAAAATATTAAGAAGTCAAAGATCAAAAACAGAATACCTGTGAGGTCCCTATTCAGAGGGAAGTACACTGTCCTCGGGGTTATTTCCTTTCATTCATTTACAGTGTATACATTTGATACAAAAGCACATTCACGATAGTATTTCTTACATTCATATTATATTTCATAACACTTGCATCATCTTGTGAGTAGTTTTATATCCCATCTCTAACACATATTAACATTTTCTTATGTGATGAAAGGTTCCGAAGACAAAGATGTGAAATTTGCATCCTGTGTGATTTACTCCTTCTGATGCACAGCTCTGAGAGTTTTGAGAAGTTCATGTGCTATGCCACCTTGGTCTTTCTCACTGCTCCTTTAACTGAGCCCCTCCCCCCATGCCTCGTGCACCCCGCCCACCTATCCTGGAATCCACCACATTCTTCTCTCCCCATAAGCTTTGTCCTTTTCAGAGCTCTGTATCTTTATCTGCAGTGTGTAGAAGCTCAGGCTTCTTTCCATAGCACAATGCACTGGGATTGACATTCGTAAGATTCTATACACCAATACTAGTTCCTTTTGATCGCTGAGCAGTATTTCCTAGCACAGAATGCACTACAGTTGACTTAACCGTTCACCAGTCAGGTGCTACACATGGCGTTTACTTAACAAATGAACATTCCATCCTATGAGTATACAAAACCTTTTGTAGCAGTTCCAAACCTGTGTGTGTTTGTGTGTGCTTGACATTTTGGGTTGTTTCCTTATCATAAATAGCCATTAAATAGACATCTTTATATATACATCTTTGCATAACATATATATATGTATACCTTTATATACTGTACATGTAATTGAAGCTCTTAAGCACGTGTTGTATCTTTTGAAACACAAGAAAATACAGAAAATATAAAATACAGATGCCTCCAAAAATACATTTAATTATATAAGATTAAACCATACTCCAGGTCTCAGTGCTTTGTATCATTATCAAAAAAGAAATAATAACCTTAACTCCACAATACCAACTTCTGCCTGCTAAGCAGGACTAGATGAATGCCTTGTTTCTTGAATCATGAGTGTAAATACAATTGGATTACCATCTGGTTACACTGTTTTCCTAGAAGGGATTGTCTTGAGACAGTGGGCTCCCTTAGTTTAGTCCAGAGGACAGTGGACTGCTCAAGGGTTGCTGCAAGGCTGGCTTCTGTTAGAACTCTGTGGTTATTTTCTAGTCACGGCTGAGAACTTGAAGCCAAAGCTACTAAGAGAGAAATGAGAAGGCTGGAGTGTCCTATTGCTTGAAGAGATGGGCTCTCCCTCCGCATAGATGCTGAGGCTCTGAAGAGAATAAGGTAAATAGAGACAACATGAGTGTATAACAAAAATCACAAATGCACGCCACAGAAATGTGTGGATAGAACAGAACGCTCATAAAGTGAAAGTAAAAATTCTTAATCACTCTATTCCCTATGAACCACAGTTAATAATTTCAGTTGTCCTTCCAAGGAAGACCACACACACACACACACACACACACACACACACACACACACACCTCTTTATGTAAACACACAGAATGCGATTTGCTTCCTTTGCCTGACACTACCTCTTGGCACTTGGACAAAGTTCATGCCGGCACACACAGAGTCAATTCATGTTTCCTCGTATATCCATTTTTATTGTACAAATGTTCTAGAGTGTTAGCCAAGTTCCTCATTGGTGAATAGTGTATCATCAGAGTTTAGCTGATTAACAAAATCTCGTTCTGACTTTAAAACCCTGAGCAGAGGCCTGGCCAAATCCCATTTAAACTAGGTAAGGTCTGACCTTTTGAGTTTTTGAAACAGAAATTACTGAATTCTTCTCAACCAATTAAAAGGTGAATTTAAAAAATAATAAAACTATCTTATCTTGGTTCAGAATCAAGACCCATTTTTCTGGACTAGTTAGTGGCCATGTATGTCTCTTACCAACTTCCTTAGGAAGCTGAAGCCCCTTCTTCATTAGCCAAGGGCGCCCTCTACTGGACATTCACTGTAGTTGCATTTCTAACTCAGCTTATGTCCATACTTTGATATTCAAAATTAATTCCTCCCACATTTTTTGCCTTAAAATTTAACTAACTAATATCCAGATACATTTTATTTATTTTCAACAAAATGCAACATCAGAGAAAAACACAAGAGATAACGAGTGTCTCCCTCAGGTTTTGCCTTTCTTACCCTTTCCTAGAAGTTATGATCAGTGGTTTAGGGTTCTTCTCAGACCCATTCCTGCTGTCTGCCCCCATCGCTATCCACAGGGGAAACACGTAGCTTCGTTTCTCTTTGCACTTTATTTCTGGGTCTATGCTAGATGTTTTGGTTTGACACATTTCAGAGTCAAAGATGGTTGTGAGCCACCGTGTGAGTGTA
The DNA here is from genome assembly GCA_902729485.2 of Mus minutoides. Lineage (NCBI taxonomy): Eukaryota > Metazoa > Chordata > Mammalia > Rodentia > Muridae > Mus > Mus minutoides. Next base: position 580,745 of record LR750287.1, on the reverse strand, counting down.
GGGAAGCAACCCTGGGTCCTCTGGGACAAGATATCTCTAGCCCTAAAATCGATTCCTTAAAAAAGTATAGGAACATCTCCAGGACATACTGTTAAGTGAAAAAGAAAACAAATCCCAGAATCTTATCTATATTATCATTTGTTATAACTGATATGAGAAATATCTCTGTGTTATGTGGGTGCATGACCATGCATGTGTATGAATGCACATGTGCTATGACAAGAATATCTTATTCTACAAGAACACACAAGAATACAGAAGTGGTGGTCTACCTACTTTGAGTTTTTTTTAAAGCTAGATTGTATAAGGATAAAGAAAAAACAGTGTTTGTTCTCCTGACCCTTTTAATAGTTGCAAATTTTGTTTTTTAGCATGCATATTAGTTGTTCAAAAAATAAATTAGGATTAAGAAGGAAAAGGTCCAAGGCCGCCCTGTGGCCCTACCTCTAGAATGTCTGCTGAAGTGTGCTAGGTAGAGGATGGTGTTGGGCTGTCTGAGGAGTTAGCTCAGCTGGCAGATGTCTGGAATTTGCGCCATTTAACTCAGAGACTGAGAGGCTACCATGCAGAAACAACCTGCTCCGCAGTGAGCTATTTAGGAAATGGATGGACAATCAGACTACAGTTCACCTGTGTTGATTCAGGCCATTTACTTACGAGTTCATGACACAGTCAGGGTGAGTGCTGTGGTCCACACACATTAAGAACTTCACTGGTCTACAGAAGAAAGACCATACTTAGCAGATTATCCAAATCACTCCCACTTATGATGTGGTTGCAAAATACTTGGAACACGAAATGCATCCTTGAAGATCCTACAATTTCCTCCTTTATAAACAATATTGGCTAGGCTGGGACTGGTGGCTCACACCTTTAGTCCCAGCGCTAGAGAGGGAAGCAGAGGCGGCAAATCTCTGTAAGTCTGAGGCCAGCCTGGTCTTCATAGAAAGTTTCAGGACAGCCAGAGCTATACAGAGTTACCCTGTCTCAGTACCCTCTCACAACAGGTAACATTTATCCAGCACTTACTATGTATCACAAATATTGTCTGCGTTTTATTTAGGTCATGCCATCCTACCCTCAACCATCAAAGGAAGTAGATCCTATTTTCAACCACAATTTGCTGCAAGACAAAGCTGACTGTGATGATCTCCTTATGTTCTGACAGTGATGAGTTAGAGATCTAAGCTTGAATGTGGTAGGCTAATCCAGACCCTTCCTGCCTGCACATACTACTTTATTAGGAAAACCTCCTCGATGTGTGCTTGGACAGAAGGTTGAACCAAAAGCACATGAGCGATAGCCCAATTGAGAATGCTCACTGCCTAGTATAATGGAGGCAGAAAATATGAAGTTCCAGGGCAACCAGGAGGGAAGGAAGGCAGCAACAGAAGCAGGGGCAGATGACAGTGACACAGAAGGCCTGAAATACAAGGCAGACTAAGACAACACCTCGAGGACCAGATGACTGGAAAGAATTGGAGACATAGAAGAGGTCCACGGGCACGCACTGCAGGCACTGTAGTCCCCGCTTAGAGTCGCCTACCTTCAGTGAAGTCTAGTCTGCATACATTCATTTTATTGCTAGTGGGCTTTGTAGATAGTGTGTCTGGCTAGTATGCCTAGGCTGCTCTTGAACTTCTGGGCTCTAGTGATCCTACCGCCCTGGCTTCCTGAGTGTCTGGGACAACAGATGCAATCTGTCGAAACATATTTAAAAAGAAATAAATTTGGTTGTTATTGCCTTTCGCCCAAGACAGACTTTTGAATTTTATGGAGTCTGATCCAATATGGTATTAGAAGAAACCAACCAAGAAGGAGTCTGTGTAGAGATAAGGCTCTGCCAGTGTCACCAAAGACCCTGATGTGAACTCTCGGGGCTGTGAACTCGGGGCTGACACAAGACAAAAGGCCATTCCACTGAACTCTGAGGGTCAGGAGAGTCTTACCTATGTTTGGGTTGGCCTTCATTTATATTTAAATCTTTGCTTCTTTGGAACCCAGGAGGAATAGAAAAGCCACAACACTGAACAGGAGCCAGCAGGAGCTGAGTGAAGCTTGGAGTCCCAGAGCCAGCAGCCAGAAGAAATGGACACCACATAAGGGAGGAGGGACACAGGCCGGGACCCAAGTCAGCTGTGATGGGGGAAAGGGCTTTGGGGTCTGGCCTGACTGCTATAGCATTGGCTAGAGATTGGAGAAAGAGCCTCTCTAGAGAGATATTGGGCCAGAGAAAAGTGGTGGTAACTCTGAAACCTGCAGTCACAACTGTCCTCATCATTGAGCTGTGGTGCAATAAGAATTGCCCATGTAGAAGCATTTCTAACACTCAGTGCTTTGACACAGCTAGGAACATTAGTAGGAGGTGCTGGGGAGATGTCTGCTTCAAGACTACACAAAATCAGGTTCAAAAATCAACTCTGATCTTGAGTATTGTCCTTGAGCCAGTTATCAAACTTCGTGATTCATCTACAAACAGAGAATATTTACAGCCCAAAGACAGACAAAACTAACTACAAAGCTCGCCAGTGATACCACAGGAGCAGACAGCTGTGCCCAACAGCTGGGTGCTGGTCATGTTCTTCTACTTCATGTCCAAGAGCTGCTGCACACTGAACCTGATCATCAAACTGTGTAGGTAAATAATTTTCCTGTATTCAGGTTAGATGTTCAGAAAAGTGTATTTGCTTCTAAAGTGGATGGTAGATGGCACTGGGCTTTGCATTTGTGTCAGCACGAGCACTCAGAAGTAAAGGGACACAGGGGAGAATCAAGGAGGCCTGGAACAGGGATGATGTCACTCACAGATGACGTCACCCACCTGCCCTGAGGTTTTGATCAGTTGGGAGAATGGTGCAGCTCATACAGCTTTGGGAAGGCAGAAGGCAGCAGTGTTATGGTGTTGGGCAAGAATACTCCAGGACATTCCACCCAGACACACCCATTAGTGTCTAAGAAGGCCTTCCAGGGTTGAGCTGAAAACCTATTCAGCTTGCACACTTACGAGCTGAAGTGCTGGTGAGAGCACATGCCATTAATCCCAGTCTTCAGGAAACAGAGGCAAGTGGATCTCTGAGTTTAAGAACAGCCAAGACTATACAGAGAAACCTTATCTTGAAAAGGAATGGGGGGGGGGCAGTTAGAGAGGAGCAGAGACAGGAATTCTGGGTCCAGAAGAGGATTACAACCACCCCAGGCTTAGAGCCAGTATTCCCTAACACCTGTGTAGAAAATCCCTTGATGACACCCAAGTCACAGCATATAAAGTGCAGGTCACAGTGTCTCAATAGACAGTGACTGATAGGACTTTTTGTTTTCCCCTAGTATATATGGTTAAGACCCACCTGTCAAACAAATGGTCAGCTTAGTATCTTTTGTACTGTGGTTTAAAGATATAGGGACCACAGCCCAGGGTCCTCAATCTCATCACACATCAACCAAGGCTGAAGGGAAAAGCAGTATCCAGCTGTCATTAAAATGGACTCGGGGCCAGGTGTAGTGGCGTATGCCTTTAATCCCAGCAGAAGCAGGCGGATTTCTGAGTTTGAGGCCAGCCTGGTCTACAGAGTGAGTTTCAGGACAGCCAGGGCTATACAGAGAAACCCTGTCTCGAAAAACCAAAAAAAAAAAAAAAAAAAAAAAAAAAGACTCTGGAAGGGGTCTCCCTGTCCACACACCCTTAGGCAACCCAGAAGTCAACTGCCATTGCCCAAACCAAACCTTTGAATAACTCTAATCCTTCAAAGTGGTTATACATAGCGCCACCTACCGGTAGTCGTTGATACAGCTGTGCTGGAACCCCAGCGCCTCTAATCTGTCTTCCAGGATCTTCACACTGCCTTCGCCACAGGATTCCCTAAAACATAGACAAGTGTGGGTTTTAAAAACAAAACAAAACAAAACAAAACCAAAAACAAACAAACAAACAAAACAAAACAAACAACAAAAAAACAGACTACAGAAGGAGGAAAAGGTAGAAGCTGTTTCAGAGTTAACTGACAGTCTTTAGAGTATTCTGAATGCTCTTCCCTCTAGGGGATCACTGGAAAGCCGAGCATTCTCTGGAGACCCATCACCGGGAAAGAAGCACAGGGGGGTTGGGGGGTGGGCAGGGATGGTACCGCTTGCGCTTACACCACGTGTAGTCATGTATGCCCCGCAGCAAACGTTTGTGATGGTCCCGTGTGTGTGTGTGTGTGTGTGTGTGTGTGTGTGTGTGTGTGTGTGTGAATCTGCTCAACCTATACTAAAAGCTTCAAATAATAACAGTATCTAAAGTTTCAAGTTAGAGAATGCAAATCAGCAGAAGAGAAAAAGATCATTGTAAGTCTCAACCACAGAGATAATCACAGCTAAAAACTTCTAGATAGTATTAACCCCTCCCCGGCTCCCCCATGTACCCACAGTTATGCTTTAGTGATTTAGTTAGCCAGTCAATGTTGGCCTGAAAATACTAAGAAGAAAATTCCAGAAACAAAGCAATTCAGAAGTTTTAAATTGCACTCCATTTTGATTGGCAGGAGGAAATCTCTTGCTGTTCCACTCCGTCTCACCAGGAGGCGCATCCCACACTACACTGGGCTAGCATAACCACACTGTGTGTTTCCTGTTCGTTGGTCACTAAGTCACTGTTTTGGATGCCGGATGGATTGGCATGGAGCTGCAGCTTTTGTTTTGGCTCTCAAAACTCCAGAGCAGTTGTGCCGGCAATTTCGATATGCTGGAGAAGCTGTGAGCTTCTTCTAGGTAAAAATCCTTGACTTGATAAGCCTTCTATAGGCTTAGCTGAGGTTGCTAAACCCATAAAAGAAAATCTATCTAGGAAGTTCTACTGAAGAAATGTGCTGGGCTTGCTGTCACAGTCCCCAGCACAGAAGTTCCGCCCACAGTGAGCACACAGTCACTCTTCATTTCACCCTGGCTGGCATGGAGGCATGAATACAGTACAGTGGGATGTTTTAAAGCTAGACCGCATTCTTTTTAAATTATAGTATAATACTGTTATTCAATTTTATTACTTGTTCTTGTTTTTGTTTTTGTTTTTGTTTTTTTCTTACTGTGCCCAATTTATAAAAGAAACTTCACGGGCTGGTGAGATGGCTCAGCGGGTAAGAGCACCCGACTGCTCTTCCGAAGGTGATGAGTTCAAATCCCAGCAACCACATGGTGGCTTACAACCACCCATAATGAGATCTGACGCCCTCCTTTGGTGCGTCTGAAGTCAGCTATAGTGTATTTATGAATAATAATAATAAATGAATCCTTGGACCGGAGAGAGCAGGGACTGAGCAAGCCGGGCAGACCAGAGAAGACCAGAGCGAGCAGGGTTGACCAGAACGAGGGGAAAAAAAAAGAAACTTCACTATAGGTTTACTGACAGGAAAAAATATTATACATAAAATATCAATCGTCCACTAGGCATTTGAATCAGACCCGAGAGGGGAGGAGCTGCTGTATATAATTTTAGAGGCTTTGCATGTATAGCATTGCATGCTATACAGTGTGTTTGTGTGCTTCAGCCCACGTCTATATGTATGTGGACACATATAAACATATATCATTTGTAAATTCTGCATGCATAATATAGACATATGTGTACATATGAAAATGTATACATATATGGCATGTTTGTAAGCTCTGCATGTAAGCATATATGTGTGCATATAAGTATATATGTATAATATATATATGTCATTGTTTTTAAGCTCTGCCTGTATGTATAGATTTGTGTGTCTCTATATAATTATGTATGCATATACGCCATTGTTTGTAAACTCTGCATTGTCTCCCTTACATAAACAGATCAAATCTTACAGAGCAAACTCCCTGCTTTGAGGACCTAAGAGGAAGTGTCACCTTCCTGATGGCCACAACTAGTCCAGAGGATCTCTAAAGGCATCCAGTGACAGACACACTAGTGTGAGCTGTGGTCATGACAGAGTCCTGCTGAGTCTCTGTGGGATGGGAATGTTAGCAGTCTCTCCATCATTAAGCTGGGTGGGAGTGCATGTTCAGTGAACTAATAAGCAGCTGGAGAAAGGTCCTGGAGAAATGGAGTTCCAGGCAGCATAGGAAAGAAGAGGACAAAGTACTGAGTGAGGCGAGGATTTAGACCTTTTCTCAGAATGTGGGCTGGTGCCCTTCTCTTGGCCCGGCTTACTTTTTAATCAGCAACGCCACAAGCCTCCAGCCGGACACAGTGACAAAGAAAGGCTTCCTTTATGGCCTCTTTAGGGTCAGTTAAAGCTGTGCTGAAAGAGCACCTGCCACACTGCTGGCAGTCCGCAGGCTGGAAGTTTTGTTTAAATACACGTCACTGTGTACATTGGAGGCTTGTCACAGGATGCTATAAGATCCACATACTTAGTAGGATCATTACCAGTAGGACAGACTGACCCAGCTCTCCCTTCACCCTTGCTTTCTTGTGGCAAGGGCAGCTGCAATCTGATTACCTGAACATAATCCCTACGGTGACACAATTCATTAGTGCTAAGCCGCACTGCTTTCCTTAGAATCTGAGACACTCACGTGCGTGCTAGTTAGCTCATAACCTGCAAGCAACTGCATCTTGTGGGTCAAATATTACAAGCAGGTGTTCTGACCACGTTTGGATCCCTCCTGCCACAGAGACGAGGACCTGAGATGTTAAAATGACATTTCCCAAATGCAGGGTCAAAGGACAAAATCTAGTAGATATGACAATATAACTAGTAGAAAAAGAGAAACTTCTTTTTAAAAAGGTAATTTTTAAAAACACAAAGTATAATGATTTTCATGCAACATTAAACATAGTTTGTTTTCTAGGAAGAAAAAATGCAGATCTTGGTAAAAATTATATAATAAAGAGTTTCTGAAGTTGTTACAATCTGTTACCCAGCTGGGGATGGTAAGCCATCATGATGTGAGGCTTAGGCCCTACTACATATTTGAAATGGAATTTTTCGAGGTTCTCTCAACACACAAATTCTGTGGCACATGCATCCTTGGATTTGGCAATATTCTCCCACATGCTTCATTAAGGTTTTGAAGAATAGGCGTCTCCTCTAAAGCCCCCTCATGGCTGCTTTGCTGGAAACAAACTGTGGTCATACTGGGCCAAATGGCTTCTGGACCAAATGGGTTTAACTTTTTAATTTGGCAAAATTTGAAACACAGGCAGAACTGTTTGAAAACTATAAGCAAGTTGATGAGGTGGTTAGGGGGTCTTTAAGCTTTTTGGCAGTAGTGTTCAGCCATGAAAAACATGAGCTCCACACTTGCTTATATGTAAACTCAAGTCATTTTGAGAAGCTGTAGTTCTTTGAAGTCCTGGTCCTCACCAGTCAGCCAGTGCCTACTTGCAGATGTGGTTGCTCCAGAGAGAGCAAGGGCTTCCTCATAGAGCACTGGGATGATCTTGAAACCTTTGGTGAGGGCATTGATCCTTCAAGTGATAGGGAAAAGAAGCTGGCTTTGACCCTCAGAAATGTGTAAGAAACTCATTTATCCATAACTCTCATGCCACTCATAAAAATCAGCATGGCGTTGGGCTAGGAGCACCCGGGAGGTCTCATCTGTTGTCCTTCCTCACCAGTCACATTAGAATCAGAGGCTGGCAGGTCTCTAAAGCTCAGAGCCAAGGGGCCATGATCAGACCTTAGCCAAGCAAAGCAACACCTCACAGCTACCGCCCCAAGCCCCAAAACTTACACATTGGGCCCTCCAACTTCATGCATAACCCAGATCTCAATTCTCGTGACTTTATCCTTTTGTAAGTACGGGATTTCAAAATCTGCAAAAAACCTGGGAGACAGGGAGGACAGTTATTTTTATCTGTTCTTCCTTGGTATTTAGTCTGTACGTGCAAGGCAAGTTCTCTGACATTCAGTCCTGCCTTCAACCTAGGAAAATACTTTTTTAAGTCTTAACACAATGTAATAACTAATCCATTTGGCCATTAGTTTATTTATACATTAAAGTTTTTAAACGTTTCCAGGAAAGCCAGTTGTAAACCCAGTACTCGGGAAATAGGTCTGGTCTACATAGTGAATTCCAGAACAGTTGGGGCTATTCAGAGAGTCCCTGTATCCCCTGATAAGAGTTTCGAGTGAGCAGGGCTTGGTGGCACACGCCTTTAATCCCAGCACTCATGAGGCAGAGGCAGGCGGATTTCTGAGGCCAGTCTGGTCTACAAAGTGAGTTCCAGGACAGCCACTGCTACACAGAGAAAACCTGTCTCGAAAAGCCAAAAAAAAAAAAAAAAAGAGTTTCGAGTGTTCATTTTACATTTTGAGTACATGCACATGTTTATTATGTGTATGAGGGTGCACATTTGTGTGTGTATGTACACAGGAGAACAAAATTAGGTACTGTCTAGTCTCTTATGATGTCATGGAACAACTGACTGGTAGTCTAGGCTGTCTGGAATAGTGAATCCCAGGTGTCCACTTATCTCTGCTACCCCAGCATTTGGATTACAAATGTGCCACCACTCCCAGGTGTTTCACTAGAGTTCCAGGGATCAAACAGATGTCCTTGTGTTTACACAGCAATCACTACCTACGGACCTATCCCTCCAGTTCTTCTTAACATCTATCTTTGGAGACTTGCCAGTGTACTGGTCTGCTCTTAACGGTTTAACTGCGTAGACATGTCTCTGATCAACACATCATCCAACTGTTTTACTTACTTTACCTCGCTGTACAAAAGCAAACATCACATTGGGTCTGAGGTGCTTCTCTAGCCTTTAGTTTGGTGTCCTCTGTGGTGTCCTCTGGTGTCCTTACCCTTTCGTGGGATAGGCTCCTTTCGGCTCCGAGCCATTCAGCATGACGTTGATCACCCCTGAACTGTCTCTTGAATACTGAAAGAAGAAAGACATTTTGGGGGCTGGTGAGATGGCTCAGCGGGTAAGAGCACCTGACTGCTCTTCCGAAGGTGATGAGTTCAAATCCCAGCAACCACATGGTGGCTTACAACCACCCATAATGAGATCTGACGCCCACCTCTGGTGCGTCTGAAGTCAGCTACAGCGTACTTATGAAGAATAATAAGAAATGAATCCTTGGACCGGAGAGACCAACCAAAGCGAGCGGGGCTGGTTGGAGCGAGCGGGGCTGAACGGGGGCGGCCAGAGCGAGTGGAGCCAGCCGGAGCAAGCAGGGTCGAGAGGAGCAAGTGGGGTTGACCGGAACAAGGAGGAAAAAAAAGACATTTTTTGAGCAAATGAAGGCACATCATTTTGTGCTTTAAAATCAGTTTTTTTTTTTAATTGACAATTTTCTTTCTTTTTTTTTTTTTTTTTTTTTTTGGTAAATTTGGTATTTTGCGTGTCAAGTAGAGATGCAGACTGGTTTATTCAGAGAAGCAAATTGCCTTTAAAGTCCCCTATGCATGGACTCAGTAATTCCATGTCAGGTACTCTGAGGACATAATATAGGACACAGACCATGATGTCTGCTAGAATAAACTAGCCTAGGCTGATGTGACGAATAGCCTGGACACTGCAGTGTTGTCACACAAGGGCTCCCTGTGTGCTCCCACCCATCAGTCACCACAGACACCTGGTGGTTTGGCACGTTGAGTTCTCAGTATGAGGAAGCCTCCACACCTGCAAAGTTATCAACTGCCAGGAAGGGAGACGGGGCAGTGACTTGGCCTACAAGTCACATGTGACACTCCCACTCACAGCCCATTGGCCCATAGAAGTCTCATGTAAATAACCGGCCAAAGCAAAGCACAAAGCACAGGTGCAGATGTCTCCAGGGAACAGCACCAAGTCCCACCACAAGCACTGCACACACACACACACACACACACACACACACACACACACACACACGTGTGCACAGGGGCATGGCTTACAAGACCAAAACATGCTCAACCAGCTCAAAACAGCAAGGAAACGGTGCGCCGTTCCCACTAGGTACCACACAGCATGAAACTCTGAATTATTAATGTGCCACTAGTATGAAGCTACAAGGGTCGTGCACTGTCATAGGACATGCTTACATTCAAGACAGAGTGCAAGATGAGACAGACAGAAGATGAGAGTCCCTGCAATGTTATAATGTGAGGCTGAGGGTATGGCTCGGGCATGCTAGCATGCACACAAGACCTGGGGTTCGCTTTGGCATCATTAAATAAACAAACAGATTAATAAGCAGATGTCTAGGTGGTCTTGTTCTTAGGGTAGTGGAGACTTCTTGTCATTGAGCCTCAGAGGACCGGTTTACTCACTAATGAGGTGACACCTGATACCAGGTGCCCCAAAGCAGAGATCTCCAGCTGCTTCTCGCCAGTACTGACAGTAGGAGTTTAAGTCTTCTCACCACCTCTGTGTGAAGGGGGTAGCATTGTGGTGGCAGGAATATGGGGGACCTCGTTTGTCTTTTGTAACTTGCTCTTTTCTACCACGAGCAGTGGTTGCGATGATGATGGGAAAACATTGAAAAAGGTGTGGGCATACGTGGCCCGTCGCTGTGGAAAGGAATGGTTGAAAATCCAGTCTCTACCGGGCGTGGTGGTGCACGCCTTTAATCCCAGCACTTGGGAGGCAGAGGCAGGTGGATTTCTGAGTTCAAGGCCAGCCTGGTCTACAGAGTGAGTTCCAGGACAGCCAGGACTATACAGAGAAACCCTGTCTCGAAAAACCAAAAAAAAAAAAAAAAAAAAAAAAAAAAAAAAAAATCCAGTCTCTGAAGCTAAAAAGCCTGTTTCTGAAACCTGGTTCACCATCTTACTACAATCTTGACCTTAGGGAAATCTTTTTGACCTCTTTGAGATTAATTTTCCAAGTCTTAACAGTTACCTCAGAGGATTGCTATAAAGATGAAACGTTTAAACTCCTAACATTTCAGCCTGGGAGTTGTAGCTCATGGTAGGACCTTGCTAGGTATGTGCAATAAAGAAACTAACTTTGACCCCCAGCACCACAAATAGCAATAATAACAACATCAATATTTATTGACTACTTATAAGGTTCAGTCCCTCTCATTACTATACTGTATTAGCTTTGCTTTAGCTTCAACTATCCAATGTACTCTAAGGGCTTAAAAATTGGAGGTATTAGCCAGGCGGTGGTGGCACATGCCTTTAATCCCAGCACTTGGGAGGCAGGTGGATTTCTGAGTTCGAGGCCAACCTGTCTACAAGGTGAGTTCCAGGACAGCCAGGGCTATACAGAGAAACCCTGTCTCGAAAAACAAAAACACCCCCCCCCAAAATGGGAGTTATTGATACTATTTTCCCATACTAGCAGCCAGTTGAGGAACACACCTTAAAGTCAGGAAGACTCATGGTGGCCTGTGTTACAGTTCTTTTATGGACAGTGTTGATCAGAGCCCTCTTTATTGGTGTTAAGCTTTCCAGTCTCCAATCTATGACAGTTAACCAGAGCCTGCCCTCCCTGCAAAAGTGGGAACAAACACTGCTCCCGTGGAGCTAACTGAAGTACACAGTCCTCAGCATGAGGTCTTATGCTTACAGGAAGCCCTTTGTGTGGCCTCAGTGGAAGGTTTGACCAAAGTCCTTCACCCTATCAGTGGCACCCTTGAACTCCTGGAGAGCAAAGTAGGCAAGGGGAGACAGTGACACATCACCTCTGAAGGGGGAGGGGTAGAAGTCCCAGTCTTCTTCCTGCTTCTCCATCAGCACAATCAACATTTAACCATCAGCACTGAGCTAAGGACTTAGCCCTCTGTACTGGCTAGTTTTGTGTCAACTTGACACAGCTGGAGTTATCACAGAGAAGGAGCTTCAGTTGAGGAAATGCCTCCATGAGACCCAGCTGTGGGGCATTTTCTCAATTAGTGATCAAGGGGGAAAGGCCCCTTGTGGGTGGGATCATCTCTGGGCTGGGAGTCTTGGGTTCTATAAGAGAGCAGGCTGAGCAAGCCAGGGAAAGCAAGCCAGTAAAGAACATCCCTCCATGGCCTCTGCATCAGCTCCTGCTTTCTGACCTGCTTGAGTTCCAGTCCTGACTTCCTTTGGTGATGAACAGCAGTATGGAAGTGTAAGCTGAATAAACCCTTTCCTCCCCAACTTGCTTCTTGGTCATGATGTTTGTGCAGGAATAGAAACCCTGACTAAGACACCCCCCCTTGTTTCTAATCTTTATTCCAATACTCATGGCAGAGACTGTAAGCTACAAACAATGTCATTTTATAGCCACTGACAGCTCCCATGAACTATGAGGGCAATGTCCTCAGAGACACAGACAGACATGTTTTAGGAACACGTCTTTGGCTCCGACTTACTCTTCTCCCACTAAGGCTACAATGTGGTCACTTCTGACACCTACAGTGAAGTCTCCAGTTTCCCAGGCTCTCCTATAAAATCCAAGTAATTTTCACAGCACTAAAAATGAACATGGCTGCCGGGCATGGTGGCACACGCCTTTAACCCCAGCACTCGGGAGGCAGAGGCAGGCAGATTTCTGAGTTCGAGGCCAGCCTGGTCTACAAAGTGAATTCCAGGACAGCCAGAACTATACAGAAAAACCCTGTCTCGAAAAACCAAAACAAACAAACAAACAAAAAGAATGAACATGGCTTTGAACATGGCTTTGAACCACTAAACACGCCGTGGTGCAATAGGAATGCTGACAGTCCCCTAGTCCCACGGATGGCTAACATTTGCAGAACATTTCTCTCTGCACCAGCCACTGCAGTAAGTATTTTATCCTCATAAACCCTCACAGCTTTCTGGGGCGGAGGAAAGAGTCGGGGTAATCATTACAGTGGGAAGGAAGATACACAGAAATTAGGTAGAGGCCTGGGGGGTCAATTCGCAGATTCCGCACATGCTTCACACTCGCTCGCCCATCCCAGGATCACCTGCATGGATGCGCTTTTCCAATAGGAGTCCACTGCGTTGTTTTCACAGTCTTCTGATGTGGGGCAGGACTGGTAGTCAAGTCCTAGGAGAAAAGTACACGGATGCACTCTGTATTGGAGATGTATTAATGTCACATGTTTGCTAATTCCATATCTGGCATGGATGCTGAAAAATGTATATACTGCATTTACCCTTTTTCAGCCTCTGTTTTCCACATCTGGAAAATAAAGACACAAAGGCAGAGTCCTGCTGGATTGGAATCACAGGCTCTCTGGTCAGACTGTGAGGCTACACAGCTTCTTGGCTATACATTCCCAAGCCAACTCCCTTAACCATGCCGAGCCTCTGTTTCCACAACTCTCAAATTAGGACTGATCATAGTGGATAATGTGTGGACTCTAGCCATAATGTGTCTAAAATACCTGCAAGAGCATGCAGCAAAGGTTAGGTACACTCTGCTCACTGTTGTTCGTATCTGTTACCATAGATGCCACCTACCTCGGAGGATTCGGGAAGGATTAAATGAGATGAGCATCTATGAAGACACCCAGCACCAAAGATAAACCCACAGGCTGAGGGGCTGTGATGTGTGCCAAAGTCTCACCAGAGGCATTTTCCTGTCGACACCAGCTCAAGAAATCGCCAACTTTGCCGTACAGCACGTCGCACAGGGGCAGGAGGCGGCGGGTGTTCTCCCCAAAGCTCATGACGAGCAGGTGGTTATTCTCCCAGAACAGTGACTGGATGGGGAACACCCAGGAGTTAAAATACAAAATCAAATGAAAGCACCTTGATGGCTGTGCTGTCAAGGTAAGTCAACAGCTGTTTCATGGAATGCGGACCTGCCGCTGGCCTGCTGCTTTCTCTTTCCCTGTGGCTGTGGATATACCACGTAGATCAGTGGTTCTCAGCCTCCCTAATGCTGCGACCCTTTCATGCAGTTCCTCAGGCTGTGGCGACCCCCCAACTGTAAAATCATTTTCATTGCTACTTCCTAAGTATTATTTTGTTACTGTTATTAATTGTGATGTAAATATTTTTGGAGATAGAGGCTTGACAACCGCTGACTTAGATGATGACATATCTCCCCTGTAGTACAAAATGTGTGCATCATTGGTAAGAACCTTGCGTTAGGAATGATTAAGACCAGGGCTTGAAGCCTGGCTCCATCCCATGCTAGATGTGTAATCTTTGTTAAGGCATTTTCTCTGTGTGTGTGTGTGTGTGTGTGTGTGTGTGTGTGTGTATGTGTGTGCCTCAGTTTCTAGCTGTGGAAAAGGAGGAAGAGAAGCCTTAGGCCTTGTTCCGTAGCTCTGACTAGGAAGGTATACAATCGAACAATGCTCTTCCTGGAACGTACGGTGCTTCAAAACACCTAATTCTTCACAGCATACCTGGAACCCTCCAGGATAAATAGTGTCTTCACGCTACACGTATAACAACATTCCTGGTCACTGTCTCATCTGGTCCTCCGTAGTCCAGATTCTTTGTAGACTGGAAGGACTACAAGAACTGTTGTTTATTTTTGACCTTTAACCCTTAATGCAACACCAGGAACACAGTAAGTGATTTACTTAGTTCGTCGACCAGCATAATTTTGAATTCTGCTTCTGCTTTTCCCCAACAAAGAGGTAGGAAGAAACAAAAGGCAGCACAGGTGTAAAAATGGTAAAAATGTAAATATTGTCCATATCTGAAGCATCTGTCCTTACCTTGTCCCTAGGAATGGGGTGGCTGGAGAGGTTAATGAAGAGATCATAGTCTGAGGGGAACACAGAGCAAGGGTCCTTGTCCAGCACCCCCTTGAAGGCCTCCCAGATGGCTGTGCAGTTTTTGTCCCTGTGCAAAAGTGCCAGTCAGAACTGGAGACATGGTTTGGAAGGTGAGGCTGCTTGTGCCATAGGCACGAGGACCTGATTTCGTCACCCACCAACCCTGCCCGTGTGGCTGCTGGTGCCTCTAACCCCAACATTGTATGAGGTGGAAAACAGGAAGATGACTGGGACTTACTGGCCACCAGCCTAACTCTAGCTTCCAGAGTAAGTTCAGAAGACAATGGAGACAGAAAATGATAGAGCAGGCTGTCTTCCTCTCTTTGGGCACAGGCACAACACACACACACACACACACACACACACACACACACACATTGTGTGCGCACAACAAAACAGAGTTCTCCAGTTTAAGGAAAGCAGTCCCCTACCCCACCCTCACCTCCAGGCTTACAACAGAAGCAGACAAGGCCACAGATAAAAAAGTGATGTTAGAAAGTGACAATTTCAATTTCAATAAACTTCTGGTTTTCAGATCTCTCTCTTTCTCTCTCTCTCTCTCTCTCTCTCTCTGTGTGTGTGTGTGTGTGTGTGTGTGTGTGTCTGTGTCTGTGTGTGTTTGTGTGTGTCTGTGTGTCTGGTGTAGGTACTGTACATGGACCATGTAGTCAACTGTTCTAGCATTGAACACTGAAGCACTTCTCTGGCTTTTGCCTATTCATTAAGGCATTAGAGTGGGGCTCCTTGTTCAGGTCCATTAGAGGATGAGTCTCTGGACCCACTGAGGCCATGTCAGGAGGCAAGACTTGGGAAGATAGGAGTGGATGCCAAGCTCTGGGAGCAGCTTCCTCTGCTGAGACAGAGTGGCCTCCAGGGCCAGTTTTCACTCCTGAGGTCCAGCACGCCTTTCAAAATCACGTCCTATAGCAATGGTCATGTTGTCCTACCCTTGGTGATGATGACCAACCTGACTCCTTATGTTATTCTCTCATTTTATTTTATTGAGAAGCATCCCAATGAAAAACAACTTGCATGAGAAAGAGTAGTGTAACAACACAAAAAAAGCAGATCCAAAGGAGAGAAGTATCTCAATAGGAAGGACAGTGTGCACAAGGTAGGGAGACCAGTGTCCTCTAGATGGGACAAGGGAAGCTAATTCCCAAGTGGTACTCAAAATACCCAAAAGGCAGTTACTGCTAGCTGGCAAGGCTCTGTCACTTAAATTCACCTCTAGACTGGTGTCGCACGTACACCTATCTCCTCACTTCTACACCCACAGGGGCAGTCTTAGCGGCAGTTTTCTCCCGGACCCCTGCACAGGGGACCCTATCCCTAAGAATCATATACATACACATCACCTGCATGGAGACCCGCTAGTCCCTCCACCTGACTTTCCAAAGCCCTCACCTCACCCCACCTTTCTGCCTTTTCACTGTCTGGCTTGGCACTTACCCCAGGCTCAGCAGTGTGGTGTACTCCGCACAGCGTCCCAGGAAGATGCTCTGGAGGTGAGGTGTGGTACCCTCCCCTCTCCACCTCGCTCTCGCCCCCAGCAGCACTGTCAGCAAGGACAGCCATAGCCACAGCCACAGAGACAACACGCCTCCCTGGACGGCCATCAAGGAGACTTTAATTCCTCTAGCCCAGTGGCCTCCTGGACTCCTCCCAGTTTCACTTTCACCACGGAGGCGGTTCCCCTTAGCTGAGTTTTGGCAGGACTCATCCAGATGCCAAGCCAGCCCACTTCCCATCCTCTTTCCTCTTCCATTACAACAGACCTTAAACTTGGGGCATAGTCTCGAGGAGGGACCCCAAAGATATTGGGAATTTGAAGGATATGAGTGTTTCAGCCATAGGGAGAAAAAAAAACTTTTTTGGTTCGAAACAACAACACTCTTGGCAGTTGTCCTCTTTCCCAAAAGCTAAAGATGGATGAATTCTGTTTGTTTTCAGGAAACAAACACACTTGAGTGCACACACACACACACACACACACACACACCTATAGAAATCTGTTACCATGTGGGCACTAAGCAAACTTAAATCCTGGTTCACACAGTCCTTCCAAGAGAGACATGTGCTACCCATAGTGAAAACTGATGGCTTTGAGTAAAGCCACAGGCACAACAAGGGCACAGACAAGAATCACATGTCATTCCTAAATTGACTCTTAGGGAGTTTGTCTGGGTGGACTTTGGATGTGACTGACTGGTGACTGTTTTGCCTTTCCTTGTCTTCCTTTGTAAGGGACTGTGTCCACAGGCATCACCTACACCTTCCCCAGGGCTTCTGGAGCACAGGGTTTGTTTTCTAGTTTTCCAAGTGCACGCAGATAACTTTGTCCGAGAATACAGTATGGTCAGAGCTACACTCCTTTGTAATTTAGCCAGTTTAGATGTGAAATTTGGGGACTTGAATTGATACTAAAATAAGTTCAGAATTGTAGGGGACAGTAAGATAGGTAAAGGAATTTATTGTGTAGGTTGGATGTGAATTTTTGAAGACGAGAGGATAACTACAATCAAGTTGAAATACCCATTACAGATGTTTACACTCATATTCTGGAGTTCTGTGATCATTGCCTTGCATGGTAGTAAACTGTATTGAGTGTGTGTGTGTGTGTGTGTGTGTGTGTGTGTGTGTGTAAAGAGCCAGACCCCTCAGGGTCTGAAACACAACTTACAGTTCTCAAAAACACCAGCTACAATGGCACTGTGTTGGACCTCATGCTCCCAACCCCTCCATGAGATGCAATGCAGGTCATGTGTTACTTTTGCTTCAGTGAATTGACCACAAAGGAACCTCAACTGTTAATACTCTAGGTTTTTATCCTAAAGTAACTGTGCATTATTCCTGAGGCATAAGAAAACATTTCTTACCAAATTTCTACAAGTACGTGGGGTGACAGAAGAAGCAAGTTTTTACCTTTGTACATGTGTGGTATAATCATGTGTGTGTGTGTGTGTGTGTGTGTGTGTGTGTGTGTGTGTGTCTGTATGTGTCTATGTTTCTCTCTCTCTCTCTCTCTCTCTCTCTCTCTCTCTCTCTCTCTGTTTGTGTGTGTGTGTAACTGTGCTGTCACATGTGAAACCATGTGATGTTAAGATCTTCCTCAAGGACTTTCCTATGATATTTTTTAAATGTCTGGTCTTTTGAAACACCCACAAACTTAAGGTTTTGTAATTTTTCTTCAGCGAATATGAAGAAGTTGTAATAAGCAGCTTGCTTTAGGTCCCAGGCTTCACTCATTTCTTAATTTGTGGTTTTAAAACACAAATGGATTTCTTAACTGACTGTTCTCTTAACTCTCCAAGCACTTACGTTTCTCTTCTGGGAAGAAGAGGTTAAAATTGAGCCAGAGAAGAGATGTGTAGCAAAGTTTTCAAAGTTTCAAAGTTTCAAAGTGTTTTCATTAACGATATCCTCTTCAGCTGGGCATGGTGGCACACACCTTTAATCCCAGCACTTGGGAGGCAGAGACAGGCGAATTTCTGAGTTCCAGGCCAGCCTGGTCTGCAGAGTGAGTTCCAGGACAACCAGGGCTACACACAGAAACCCTGTCTCGGGGGGGGGCGGGGGGGGGGAAACAAGCAAACAAAAACAAACAAACAATATCCTCTTCAAATGTCATATAAACATTGGAAAAATAATGACTAGGATTCACCTCTAACCCTTGCTTGCTACAGTAACAATCCTGCACTTTTAAACTCAATTCCTTAAGAAATTCCCAAAAGGGGGGCTGGTGAGATAGACCAGTGGGTAAGAGCACTGACTGCTCTTCCGAATAGTCGGTGATCAATGGGAGGAGAGGCCCTTCGTCCTGTGAAGGCTCTATGCCCCAGTATAGGGGAATACTAGGGCCAGGAATGGGAGTGGGAGGTTTGGGGAGCAGGGTGAGGGGAGAGGGGTTAGGGGGGTTTTGGAGGGGAAACCAGGAAAGGGGATAACATTTGAAATGTAAATAAAGAAAAAATCTTTTAAAAAAAGAAATTGCCAAAAAAAAACCCTCAACAAAACAAAACAAAACAACAACAAAAAAAGTCAGTATAATATGCCAAGATTGTTACACAAAGATCATTTTCAAAAATAATTTCCTAAGTGAGATTTTTCCCCCCTATGAGGAAAATGTGAATTGCATTCCTGAATCCATAAGCCCCGCCTACTACTTTCTTTTGGGAAAACCCGACACACTGCGTCTGCTAGAGCAGGTCAGTGTGAGTAACTCCAATATCTGAATCAAATGTTTCAAGAACTCAACTATTCAGTGAGCTCCCTTGACAAAGGTAAACTGTTTTCACTGCACTCTCTATGCTTCTGTCACAACCTGGGGAATTTCTCTGGATAGGAAAGCAACCCAGCAGATGACCCAGAAATTGCATAGCACGCTGTTAGCTCAGTGGGACTTGTTCTCAGTGGGACTTGCTGCTCCATCTCTAATGATCATTTATAACTTTCCAGCTTGATTTATATTGACCACGACGTATATGCTTTTCTAATTCTTTAAAGTATATAAAGACTCAGATGTGAGGTTAAATTTAAAAAGCAAAAATATCTTCCACAAAATCTCCGCACACACATTTTACATAAACTTCAATAGTGTTGTGTGGCTCCCCTTATAGGTATTTTTATCATGCTGGATGGCAGAATCTATCCTGGGTTATAACTGAATAATAAGCACCTTTTTGTTTTTGTTTTTGTTTTTTCGAGACAGGGTTTCTCTGTGTTGCCCTGGCTGTCCTGGAACTCACTCTGTAGACCAGGCTGGCCTCGAACTCAGAAATCCGCCTGCCTCTGCCTCCCGAGTGCTGGGATTAAAGGCGTGCGCCACCACGCCCGGCTATAAGCACCATTTCTAATGGTCCTGCAATACTACAGATTGGAAGAGCTACTGTGTTATTCCTACATTGCCTTTTCAGCTTCTCTGCTGACTTGTCACTAGAAATTGTCCACACCAGCACCAAACAAGCTGGGACCATTCCTTCACCATCTGTGTAAGACACTCAGAACTCCTTACTATCAAAAGAAGGACAACCACGTTGATAGCTTTATGTCTTTTTTCTTTCTTTGAAAGCATTCAATTGCCTCACTGTTAAGTGCATCATTCTAAGTTTCTGAGAGCCCCTTTATTTTGGAAGGTTTTAAGCTTTCATTTGCAAGAATATTATTACAAACGATACTTGGGTGTCTCTCATTTCCAAAGGGTTCTGCACATTTGATAAAGCCGGATTTTAAATAATCTTCATTATGATGCTTTAAGCTCACTTTTTCCTTTCCGAAGTGTGGCTCGACTGACGTTGAAGCTACCAAATCAGAAACAGTATTCTCCCTTACTGTCAGCATTAACACTCACAGATCCAAAAGTTGAACTTAAATGCGTGTCTTTAAATAATAATAAAAAAAGACTCATTTTAAAAGTATTTCTTCCATTTTAATTGAAATATCATAGTTGCTACTAATAAAAACGAGCAAAAACCAGCCTAAATAACAGTTCCAAAAATGCGCTTAAGGTCTGCAACTGATTCTTTTGGAAATCACAGACGTCACTTTTATTTGTAAGTCATAGTTGTTATCCTCTGTCTGTCTCGAGGGCAAAGAGAACTGGGACACAAATATGTTCCACCAGGCTCTGGTCTGGCTGAGAATACCCAAAGTGTTACAGCTCTTAGAAGAGAAGCAAGAAGGTTTGGGCGGCCTGCTCAGGGCAGGTAGTCCAGGTTCAGCTACCAGCAGCAGTACCAGCTACAGAGGCAGGGGTAGCTGGGGCAGCTGGGGCAGCAGAGACATGGGTCTGGCCAAGCAGGCAGGTCCCCAAGGTCATTGATAAATGCTTCAGGTGAGAGAACACTTCCCCAAGTGTTACAGCTCAGTAAAAACCGTCTCTCTTAGATAGTCTTCCATCAAATAACTTGTGTGCATTATTCCTTGTGATCAGAGACTATATAAACATTGAGGGATGGGGTGGGATTTAGGGGTAGGTGTTTCCTATTGTCTCAGTGTAAGATATTTGCACGGGAAAGGACTCAAGTGTTGCCTTAGTGACTGACTGCCTGGTTCTCTCAGTAGGGTGTCATGGTTAGACAGGTACAGAAATGGATAGGGTGTGGCTGGACTCCTGCTCATCTCAAGTCTCTGAGATTCCAGGGATCTGAGCTCACTCAGCCTTACCAGTTCTTCTGTCTGGTGGCACATTTAACTCCTTTTTTGTTTTTATAAAGGAGAAGTGTCATTGAAGTAACTGTCTCCTGTATTGGAAATGGTTTGGCATAGAAACAAAACCTGATTAGTAGTGATCTTTGCAATGATACTCATGTGCAGTTTTAGAAATCGGATAAGGCAAGGTACCAGGAGAAAGAGGGCTCCAATGGCTAGTGTGGGACCAATGAGGGGAAGAAATCAAACTACCTAGGGGTGTAAGTACCATAAGGTAGGGGTGTGGGTAGCATAGTGTGCCTGAAGATCTCCCCTAAGATCTTTGAGCATGTGTATGCCTTGTTCTACCAGCCCAGATTCATTGACATAGAAGGAACATTTCTCCCTCTAGCAAAATGCAAGTCCCTCTCTGTTCAGTGGTCAGTAAGTCCAGGAACACAGGTTTTGGAGGACAACTAAGGAGGTTATCTGGCATAGAAAGGACTCAAGGTCAACTGCAGTGGAGGTCATTGCCTGGCCAAGTTTGTCTTGGAAGTCAGTCACTGGACAGATGGTGTTTTTGGACAAAGGCTGCTCCAGTGGTTCCTGCTATGCCCAGTGAGACAGATACCCAGTCAGACCAGCAGAGGGATGAAGATCTCTCTTTTTCCCATCTCCTCCCAGCTGCAAGGCGAGTTCTTCAGGTTTGTAGAGATAAGCCTGGGGAACAATCAACACAGGGGTGTAGGAACCTTGAAAAGGGAGGTTTATGCAGGAACCTGTAGTACCTCCGCACCAGAGGAAGGGGGAGTGTGAGCACATATTGGTTTGTTAATGGATACATGCATGTAGGATGGGGTCTTGAGGAGGACCCTACCAGGCGAAGGTGGAGGGTAGATCAAGGGAAGGAATGTCTTGTTATTTTCCTGTGAGTAAGGATCCAGGGGGCTCATGAAAAAGAAATGTGAATGGGAACAGCTGCCAATAGCACTCAAGAAAGAGAAGCCCAGGAAAAGCATTGGAAGGAGTTGGGGTGGGTGGTTAGGGGAAGGATGTCAGCTGCATATTGGATGTATCGTGCCAGGAACAGGTAGCTTGGAGCTCCTTCTGAGATTGATTTTTCTGTTGAAGAATATTAACATGGATGAAGACTGATTTGGGGGAGGGACAAGCTATCAGTAAACATGTAGGTCAGCTACAGGGTATTTGGCATAGCCATTAGGGTGGAGCTTACCCATGGCCCCCATCCACCAGTTCATCCCAGGGATTACTGATGGAAAACTGAAAGTGAGTTTTAAGGTTGGTGAGCCTGGTGCCGCCACGACTGGTGGATTCCATTCTGCAGCTCCGATATCTGTACCCTCCGTATGTGGAGGCCTCCTGGAGGCATTCGCCTGTGTTTCAGTAAGGGAAGCAGAGGAGAGAGCTGGGGGTGGGGGCATAGTGGAGATGGAATCAGGTTGTAGGGGGAAGTGGGCAGTCCTAGGTTCCTATGATATTGTTGTGTTTATTGAGGGTCTTCCTGATAGAAGACCCTCAATCTCCAGTGGTGAGTGCTAGGAAGGCTAGAGAGAGGCTGGGCAGTGGCAGAGTTAGTATGAAGAATGACAAAAACAGCCATAAGAATAGAGGAGAGGGGGTTGTGGAAGGCACATGGTCTGGGTGGCAGACCATGGTCATAATGTCCTTCCAGGAGATCTTTTGTTCCTTTAAGAGGTAGCATCTCCTCAGCCTCTTCCTCCTCCTCTGACCTTGATCTGTTAGTGAGAGGTGGGCCATCTTCTTGGTCAGTGAGGTGGTGTTGGACACTTCTGGCAGGAACCTAGATAGATCTAGGCTGGTCCTGTAGAAAAACACTAACAAAAACCCTTCTGTTTGTAAGGAGGGAGTTTGGTCCCTTCCAAATTCCATCCAAGGGATTTCACTATTGTTTCTGGGTTATTTCTGGTATGTGCCAATGGAGAGAGATAAGAAGGAGGATGTTTGGAGCTCTGGTAGATGTTAAATATATTTAGGGTAGTCAGGGCTGTCATCAATTTACATTAGGTGTAGGTATTTGATTTTTGTTTTAGAAGTTGGGCTTTTAGGGTTTGACGTGGTCTTTTTAATATTTGCTGTCTCTGAGGGTCATGGGGAATCCCTGTATGATAGGCAATTTTCCATTGTGAGCAGAAAGTTTTGAATTGAGATGTTATCCATATAATGATATATATTGAGTATCTTGTCTAAATAATGTTTCACTGTAGTAACCACAGCCTCCTGACAAAGGATTGGGCTGTTAGCCATTCCTTAAGGAATGAGGCTAGACCAGAGTTGTTAATGGGGGGGACTGTGAATGCAAAGCATTTTTAGCAAAGCATTCAGTCTTGGAGGGGTGGAGAGGGATGGAAAACAACCCAGTTTTTTATATCTATTACCAATGGGAGAACAATGGCAGGAACGGCTGAGACACGGGGCAGCCCCCTTTGAGGAGAGCCCCAGACTTGCTTGGTTTTATTAATTACCCTTAACTCATGTATTAGTCTCCATACCTCTGAGCTCTTTTTTAGAGCAAACATAGAAGTATTCCATGGACTGTTGGAGGGGCAGATGTGTTGTAGTAGAAACTGTTCTTGTACCAGTCATGCGAGGGCTTCAAGTTTCCTTTGACAGAGACCACTGTTAAATCCAAATGACTTCATTGGAAAGCCAATCAAGGCAGAGAGTATTAAAATCTAACAATGGCTCTTAGGAGGTGATTTGGAGGAGGAGGTTAGGGTCTTTTGGGTATAGTTTTCTTTATAGGTATTTTCGTACATCCTAATGTAATCTCTTTCTGATTGAGGGATAAGCTCTGCCTCTCCCTAGAAGACTGGTGGCTACTTGAGCTACTAGGGGTAGTATTAGCTCCATCAGGGTCTTCCCACTGAAGAGGACAGCTCAGGAACTTTGGAAAATTCCACCAGACCCCTCCCTTCCTGGAAGAGAAAGGTCATAGAGCACCTAGGTACCCCTCCCCTCTGGAAGGGGGAGGCTAATTACATTCTTTAGACCACAGCGGGAGACCGACCATTGGCCACCTGCAGATGAGGGAAGCCCAGGGCACGAAGACACATTCCTCAGGGCAGCTGGACCGTTGGCCTTCCACAGACAAGGAAAGCCCTTGCTACCTCATTCCCTAAGGACCAATCAGTTTAAAAATCACACCGTTCTGCAAATCACATTGTGCCTAGTGGCTGTTGCTCTATTCTACCCCTGAAAGCTGTATAAAAACTGGCTGAACGGGCTGCCCAGGGTCACCACCTCTCCTTCGGGTGCAGGACGACCACAACAAGATGGAACAATAAATTCCTCTTGCTTTTGCATCAACCCCTTGCTCTGAGTTGCTCACCGGGGGTTGAGTTGCTCAGTAAGCTAAGGCTCATCAGAGTCTTATACCAACAGTAGACGTAGACCTGATTGGTGAGAGGAACCCCCAATGCCGAGAAGCTGGGGCCCAGGGATTAATCACCAATCTCATGAGATCTCTTGTTGTCTTAAAATTGTCTTGTATTCTCCAGTATCAGTGAGTCATTTAAATAGCTTTTTATCTAGTTTGATGGTTATTTTTGGGTGGGAGCCTTCTGAGATGTGGGACACCTATAAGGCTTCTATGGGAGCAGTTTTCCCTCTTACTGTCAGGGCTGAGGACCGCCCCTTTTAAGTTTAAAGGCTCCAATGGTTTGACATCTTTCTCATAAAAGAAGGAAACTTTTGCCTTTAATCCCAACACTCGAGAAGCAGAGGCAGGTAGATTTCTGAGTTTGAGGCCAGCCTGGTCTACAAAGTGAGTTCCAGGACAGCCAGGGCTACACAGTGAAACCCTGACTTGAAAAATCAAAAAAAAAAAGAAGAAGAAGAAGAAGAAGAAGAAGAAGAAGAAGAAGAAGAAGAAGAAGAAGAAGAAGAAGAAGAAGAAGAAGAAGAAGAAGAAGAAGAAGAAAACTTTTGCAACACTGTTAGGGACATTGATTCCTTTATGGTCATTCATTTTTCCAGTGTCCTGTCTCTCCACACCTAAAGCAGATCCCGTCTGTGCTTTATTGCTGCTGCTAAAGCCTGAGCTACAGATGTAATCTGATGTGATGTTCCTCCTATCCGTGGGTTGCCACAACCCATCTATCATAGTGTTCATCCCAGAGACCTTGACAGGCTAGCCTGGACTCAGAAGTCATACCCTCCCAGATGATGTTCTAAGAAGGAGATCTGTGGAAAGCCTTTTGGGGTACCGCTTGGCAGCAGTCTGACAATGGCTTGGACAAAGAAGTGGGCCTCAGACAGGAATCTGACATTGGAAGTAAGCTTCAGGCAGGAATCTGACATCAGGGCGTAATAAGGAAGTAAGTTTCAGCAAGAAGCTAACTTTAGGCTGTAGAAGTAAGGTGAGGCAAGAATTTTTAGTCTTAGAGTGGAGCAGAAGAACTAGGCTTTAGGCAAGATTTTAGGCTTGGACGAGGAAGCAGGCTCAAGTATTTCTGTCATTATGACAAGCCCCTTTAACAACTGTCATGGAGTAATTCTCAGGACCCCGCTTGCTGCTTTGTTATTTCCTTATTGTACTGCTTGCCCAAAATACTTGCATGTAATTAAATTGGTTTAAAAGTGGATTGAAAAATAAAAATTTTGCCTTCAGTCTCAGAATTGACTGGGGTCACGCTACAATGTTGTCTAGCTGTCTTTTTTCTTTTTAATCCTCGCTTCTGTGCTGGAGAACCTGTTGACTGACTGAGCGGGCTTGGTCAGAGATCTCTGGCTGTGGGGTTGGAAATTTTTCTTTCTATACTTATTTTAGTTCTAAGATAAAATCAGATAGGGGCTTGCCCAGCTTTTGACGGAGAAAGAGCAAGGAGGAGGCAGGCTCTTCTGAACCTGAGGGTGGGGTGCGTCCGTCCCATGCTTGAATTGCATAAAGGCAAACCTGTTAATAGTAACCTGCTGGCTGTGTTGTCTGCTGTGCTCTGGTGGAAAAGTCTCCCTGGCCAAAGAGTTCATCAAATCTCTATGGAACGTCAGCCCAATTCTGATTTTGCCTGATTTGTTGAAGGCATTCATCTTGAAATAGGGCCTCCCATTGTAAAAATATCAGACCGGGCAGGGAGAAGCAGCAAATATCTCTCCAATCTTGGGGCATGTTTAAGGTGGCAATAAGGCTCTGTAGAAGAGATTTTATCCAGCTGCATGAAGTCATCTTTCTTTACTTCCTGCCTGAGTTCTTTTGAGATCGAGGCTTGGAATGGGTGGCAGTTGAGTGGTTTATTTAGAGTGGGGTTAATATTAACTAGAAATGCCTGAGATTTGGAGGATTCTGGCTTCTTATCAGAGTCATGAGTAGAGTGGTAGGTGGAGTTTGTTTTCAGAATAGAATAGAATAGAATAGAAGATTGCAAAGCTGTTGTGTGGTAGAGGGTCGAGGGTAGGGGGCTTTGAAGTTATGTGGCTTTATGTCTATGTTTTTGGTGGGTTTTTGGAGTATGTGGCTTTGTTGGCTCAGGAAGAAGGAGCAGAGGTAGTTCTGTTCAGTTTGGAGGGGGAAGGAGAGTACAGGGAGGGATGGGGGTTCTTGTTGGTTTTTCTAATGGAATCCTGTAGAGAGTCAGGTAGTTGTTTGTTGAGGTAAAGAGAGGCAGGCGAGGCCAAGGTCCATCGATGGAACTCTTCCCCAATTCTTACAGCTCAGTAAAAACAGCCACTCTCAGATGATCCTTGGACAAATAACGTGTGCTTTATTCCATCTGGTCAGAGACTATATAAACATTGAGGGGTTGGGTGGGATTTAGGGGTAGGTGTTGGCTCAGTTTGAGATGTTACTGATGCTTTATTTGCATGGAGGAAGGACTCCAATGTTTCCTACATGACTGACTGCCTTGGTCCTCTCAGTGGGATGTCCTGGTTAATGTGTTCCAGAGCAGGTACAGAAATGGATAGGGTATGATTGGACTCCTGCTGATCTCAAGTCTCTGAGACTCTTAGGAGCTGAGCTCATTCAACCTTACCAGTTTTCTGTCTGGTGGCACAGTTCACTTGCCCCACACATGGTGATAGAAAACTAAACTATATACCATTATTTTCTAGTGTATTAAAATTGACCTCAATAATCCTTGGCATGTGCAAAATTCGGGCAGAGGATTTACGCAAAACATTCTGGTACTCTGTGTTTTATTTTGTTTCTAAGAGTTTATCATGTGGCCAACAATTGACTTAACTCAAAGACGTACTGAGGTAAACACTGATAAGAAGACATTTCGTGCTGTCTGCTACTTGAGTGTCTGATAATGAGAGATTTTCTGATCTAGACATTTCATACTTGCTTAGGAACTTCTTAAAGTGTTTGAAATACATCCTAGATTTTCACTGCTGATGCCCTTTGATGGGGAGTGTTCCATGATCAGGCTGGACTTGGTGATGGATGGATTTTCAGACCTTTCTTGGAATGCATGCTTGGCCTGGGGTTAAGACCTGGGACATGACAGAAAAGCATCATAACACAAAATGATATTATTTCCAGCTTTGTTCTGACCAGTACGTTCCCTTTGCATGTAATACCGGCCTTTTCTTCCAGACAAAGTCTCAGTATGTTGCTCAGGCTGGACTCGAACTGGTGATCCTCCTACCTCAAACCACTGAGTGACTTGGATTTTCCAGGTGTATACCTACCACCATACCTGGCCTTTTCTTGCTTTTCATACAAACTGAAATCCTTTTCACCATTTACAGCCTATCTCAAATGCTATAACATTCAACAAATAAATATCTAAAGTGTTGGGTACTAGAAACACAAAACAAAATGGATATTGTCATGTCAGTAAACACGTGCAGAATGCTTTGTATTATTGTGGGGTCTACTTAAATCCAACCTAATTCAAACACCATGTCAATGCAGATGGGAAAAATTTATTGTAATCAAGACACTATTGTTCGATCAGACCAGGACTGCAGAATAGACTTGAGAGCTGAAGTGTGACCTTGAAGGGACATTATACAACAACATATTTAAAGGATGAAACCATAAAGCAAGGAGGTGCAGGGTGGGCTGGAACACTGTCCAGTCGTATTTTGATGTAAAAGGTTGAGCAAGGGAGTTCCCATCCATTAGAATAGGGATAGGTTCCTGGGAAGATGAACTTCCATGTTTGACCTTGCCAGCAAGATGGAGAAGTTGTCCTTGAGATGTCTAGATTCAGACAACTGTTCCCTTATTTTTTTTTAATTATCATTATTTTTTTTTCTAATAGAAGATGTTTAGTTTGAGGGAGGGCCCCAATCCCCTAGGGTCTGGGACCTTGAATTTAGTTTCCCCTATGATTAAATGGAGTCTAAAAACAAAGTGGTAGCATTTAGAATAAGTTTCTTTTGCTTGTTCCCAATAGTATGAAATAGAGCTACAAGAAAAACCTCGAAAGGAATATTATGTTAACAAAATAGGTATAAAGAAAATATAAATTCCTGGCCTAAGATTCACAAAACCACTCAGGATATGTTAACTTAAGAATTAAACATAAACATTTGTGGAAAGTAGTTACTATGGTAAGAGAGCAAAATTCGTGAGCAAAATCATGGGAATGGGTCAAATAACTAAGGAGTTCAATTGTTTTTATAACATTTACTTCTCCGGTTGGGTGAGTATACATAGTGTTTCTTCTGTTTTTTGTTCGTTTCTTTCTTTTTTTTTTTTTTTTTTTCTAAAATTATCTTACTATGTTTTAAAAGCATTCATAAGACTTGGTAACTAATGCCTGGCCTCCATCACTTGCCTTCCCCTTCGTCAACTACATTGCCCGAATACAGGGAATCTTACAGATAGTGACTTCCAGGTGGCAGCTGTAGGTGTATTAGAATGTAACCATCTTCCCTGGAGAACTCCGACTGATGATTTCCGACCTCCAGGGACCGACTCCAAAGCACTTCAGCCTCATTAAAGGAGCTGATCTGTGCATCTGCCCTCTGGGATACCGAATGTTGCCGCCTCACGCTTCTTCCATCAGAACTTAATTTATCTCTGAGTAAATCCAGGAGGTCACCTTTTCGGGTCCATCTCCATCATAACCAGCCTTTCCTCCTCCAAACCCCCGGCTGTAGACCTCACACTTAACCCAAAGCCCAGCAGTTTAACCGGCCCCTGCATCACCCCCAGAGGCTGGCTAGTGGGGAGCCGGATCGGCCTGAGCGCATGCACGAATTCCTCTGCGGCTCCAGGCGCTCTCGCTGCGTTACCGCGGAGGCGTCTCCTCTCGCGGGAGTGATTTGAAGCCCGGCGGGAACCGGGCTTGCCAGGGCTGAGTCTAAGGGGTCCAAGGCAAGAGGCGATCGCGAGCTGCAGCTCCGAGCGCGTGGGCCGGGGAGAAGCGGCTGCTGGTGAACCAGGGGTCTCAGCCGGACTGTCGCAGCAGCAGCAGCAGCAGCGCCAGAGCCACCGACTGATGGTGGATCTGCTCCGCTTCCTTGTCCAGCCACGACTCAGGCGATAAATCCCAGGGTGACGCACAGCCCCTGAACGAGTATCTCTCAGATTGTTGTTTGTATTCCGGCTTACCTTGTCTATTTACTTAGAATACTATGGTGTTTTTGATAACCACAGTAGTCTTGTATGGGCTTTTAGGTTAAGACAACCATTGATTTTTTTTTTAAAAAACATAAACTATAAATTCATTAGTTAGATGTACATATGTATTTTGCCTTGTAATGGTTTTTAATAAAACACATTTTGAAATCACTAACTAGTAAGTACAAATGAATGCATCTCAGTCACAACCCATAATTATTTTCTGTTTGAGGTAGCTGCAGTCTTTCATTACAGTTCAAGAAGTAGATAAAGCGACTAAGAGCATGTATTAATCTTGGAGAGGAGTTGAGTTGGATTGCCAGCACTTCCCTCAGGTGGCTCAAAACCACCAATAACTCCAATACTAGAGGATCCAGCACCCTCCTCTGGCCTCTAGGCCTGTGTACACACACACTCTCTCTCTCTCTCTCTCTCTCTCTCTCTCTCTCTCTCTCTCTCACACACACACACACACACACACACACACTCTCTCTCTCTCACACACACACACATTTTTTTAGAATGGAAAAAAAAGTTGGGCACAGAAGTTTGAATCTCAATTCAAACTTATATGACATTTACTCCTTCCTTCCTTCCTTCCTTCCTTCCTTCCTTCCTTCCTTCCTTCCTTCCTTCCTTCTTGCAGATTTCCCTTTCTCCTTTATTCTTCCCTCAGACCATGCATCCACTTCCCATACATCATCTCTTTCACTTCCTCCCTGCTTCCCAGGCTCCACCCCTAACTTCCCCTCTCCCCCATCCGCTGCTTCTTTGTTCCGGAAGAGAGCCTGCCACCACATGATACCAACCAAACATGCCATAACAAGACAAGACATCATAAGAGTAGGCATAAACCCTCACATCAAGGCTTGGCGGGGCAACCCAGTAGGAAAAAAAGGGTTCCCTGAGCAGGCCAAACTGCTCCCACTCCCACTGTTAGGAGTCCAGCAAAAACCTCAAGCTTAACAACCACAGCTTGTATGCAGTGGGCCAGGTTCAAAGCCATGCAGGTTCTGTGGTTTCAGGTTCAGTTTCTGTGAACACCTATGAGCTCTGCTTAGTGGATTCCATGGGCCCTATTTTCCTGGTGTTCTTGACACCTCTGGTTCCTACAACCCTTTTAAGTAGCACAATAGTAGAAAAAAAATAAGGTACTTTATTTTTCTCTCCAGTTCCTAGTGCAGAAGGCCATTTAAATACTTGGCATTTCCTGACATGAATCCTTTTGTAATTCACTCCTTCAATCATATCTGAATTTATACTAAGGAAGTGATACATGAGAATTGGATTGGAGAGAGGAATATTAGGTAGCTCCCCGTCCTAGGCTAGCCTGTAGCCCAATCAACTACATATATGGACTTGGATTAGTCAACCCATCCTTCCATCTCTAAGAACAGGAGAGGGTCTAGAGACTAAAGACTTTCAAGCCACCACATTCAAGGACTTTCCAGTTTGAAGACAGATCTTTTGGGATTGGAGCACATAAAGAGGGCGTGAGAGCATTGTACCGAGGTTCCTATAGCTTGCCTTGTGTTTTTTCCATTTAGTGTTTGTGGTGATTTGAATGAAAATGCCCCCCCCCCATATGGGCTCCTAGGGCACTATTAGAGGGTGTAGCCTTGTTGAAGTAGGTGTGGTCTTGGTAGAGAATGTGTGTCATTGTGGGTAGCCTTTGAGGTTTCAAAAGCACAAGCCAGGCCCAGTGTGATTCTCTTGTCCTGCTGCCTGCTCATCCAAATGTAGAACTCTCCAGCACTATGTCTGCCTTCATGCCACCTTGCTTCTTGTTGTGATGGTCATGGACTAAACCACTGAACTGTTAGCTAGCCCCAATTAAGTACTTTCCATTATAAGTGTTACTGTGGTCATGGTGTATCTTCAATACAATAGAAAGCATAACTAAGTCAGTGTTCCTAACATTGTATTTTTTACATTAAAAGTGTTATTTTACATAAGGCACTCCCTCAAATTTTGTCATTGAATTTCATTGCCAAACCTTTCAGGGAGAGAATAAGAATAGCCTCCAAACTAAAACAAATCAAGAGCCAACCATATCTTCCATTCTTTGCTGATGAGTCTGCAGAAGGGAAACTGTTACCTAGTTTTTAAAAAAGATTCTTTATAAGTGAGTGACTATGTGTGGTTATGTGCACATGTGCCTGCCTTGGAGGTCGGTCAGAGGAGAGTGTCAGGTCCCCTAGAGCTATAGATGACTGTGAGGATTGTAGGAACCAGAGGGGTCATTTAAAAGGAAAATAAAATGAAAGTATCTAACATCTGACTTAAGTAATAGAGGCATGGTGGGGGTCATACTTGTAATCCCAGCACTAGAGAGACTGAGATAGGAGAACTTCCATGAGTTAGAGACTAGCCTGTGGTACCATGTGTGCAGTTAAGAACCAGAATGCTAAGGTAGCTTTCTAAGTCTCCCCTTTTGACTGTATTCCTTCTAACGAGAAGCCACTACAAGTTTTGTGTTATCTATTATATCGCTTTCCTGTTAGTTAATGCCTTTTAGTTAGTCTTTTGGATATTAAAAATGTCATGTCAAGTAACAGTGTTTATACATACTGTATCTAATTCAAAGTTGTGTGTCATGCTTAAACAACATAATGCCCTTCCCAGCTGATCTTTCTACATATGTCTAACAAAGTGTTATGTAACTTGTTCAAGAAGGCAGGATTATGAAATCTTACAGCTTGCAAGTGCTGCTTGTAAATGTTCTGCAATGGTGAAAAAATGTATGACGTTAGATTGAGGCTGGAAATCACGGGGAGAAGGGTTCCCCAGCAGACGCCATGGCCTGAGTTTCATTTTCAGCATACAGTTTGAGCCGGGTGTGGTAGCTCATGCCTTTAATCCCAGCACTCGGGAGGCAGAGGCAGGTGGATTTCTGAGTTCGAGGCCAGCCTGGTCTACAGAGTGAGTTGCAGGACAGCCAGGGCTACACAGAGAAACCCTGTCTCAAAAAAACAAAACAAAACAAAACATACAGTTTTAAAAAAGGAGGAAGTGAGCCAGCTTGGTAGTTTGTTAACTCTGCATAACTTTTAATTAGCTGAGCTATCAAGGTATGCCTGCATCTACAAACATGTAAAGGAATGCGTGAACTGCTTTCTGCTACACAGTGGGTATTCCATGAAAACATGATTCATTAATAACAGTGGTGGAATAACTAAGAAATTAGATAGGACTCCTGAAGATTACTTTTCAATTTCTTTATCAAATAAACATATGCTCCTTTTCCTCTTCAGTGTTAGAGATTATGTGCGACCTTGCCGACATTAGGCAAATGCTCTAACGGTGAGCTACAACTCCCAGTTCCTATATAGCTTTATTAATTTTTAGTATTTTTAACCTTTACTTCAAGAATACCATGTGACACACTTGAGGAGCTCACAGGTTAAGTTTATCTTTAACCTAAATCTTTATTATATTTTACTTCCTTTCAAGAACGTATTTTGAAGTTAAAGTTTGCTGTTTAAAGTAAACTTTAAAAAATAACGTTCCTATTTCTTTTTTGAGAATTCCATATGTTTTTGTCATATTCTTTTCCCTCCCCCAACTCCTCCCTGATACTACCCTACCTCCCTACCTACTCAAGTTCATGTTCTTTCTCATTCCAAAAAGAAAATGAGAGGAGAGGAGAGGAGAGGAGAGGAGAGGAGAGGAGAGGAGAGGGAAGTGGTGGGGGGAGGAAAAGAAAGAAAGAAAAAAACACGGAGTCCAGTTAGTGTTAGCTGTTACTCCAGAGCATGAGCCTGCTTTGAAAAGTGGTTAATGTACACAGTGTCACTCTATTGAAGGACAGTGACTTTCCCCTCTCCCAACTGCTATGGATTGCAAAGAGCTTCTTGACTAGGGATGGCACTTTCTGCCTCCTTTACCCCCTCCATACTAGGACTTTGGCTGGTCTGAGCTTGTGGTTTTTGTGTATACAGTGACAACCTTTTTCTTTTTCAATTAAAAAAAGTATGTGTGGGGGCACAAGTGTGCTGCAGCAAATGAGTGCATGCATGGCTGGAGGTCAAAGGTGTATGGGTGGAGGTCAAAGGTGCATGGGTAGAGGTCAAAGGTGCATGCATGGAAGGCAGGCTTCAAGGTTTGAGTCTTTCCTTCCACTCTGTGGAAGTATCATTCTCCATCATATTCCCTTGATAGTGGGTCTATCACTGAACCTCAAGCTAAGCTGACAGCCAGCAGATCCCACCAGTTTTCCTGTTTCAGGCCAGCACAGCTCAGGTGTCATAAGCAAACATAGCTCCCTGCTTTTTACTGGAGCTAGGGGTTTTAAGGTGAGGGTCTTAAGACTTGGGCAGCAAGCATTCTTATCCACTGAGTTCTATCTCCAAGACTAATGTTCTACTTTTAAAAACAAAAATAATATGGATGAAAATGTCATCATGAAACGTTAAAGACTAATTTTCAAAATTAAAGCCTGCTTAAAACTTAATAAATAATGCAAAACAAACAACAAACAAACAAACAAAACAAACCAGTGGTTAAGCCCAACTGCTGGATCTCATATGCAAAGTGCCCTTTGATCAACAGCTTCTGACCTTCCCCCCGCCCGCCCCAGTCTCTCTACTTCTATTTCAGTGTTTTTAGAATCTACATGTAAATATGATCATGCATTATTTGTATATCTGTACTTGTTTTATAGTAATTTCTTTTAAAATGAAGCTTATTGATTAACAACAGATTAAAACACTACCACTTGTTTAAAGTCATAATCTAGTAAGAAGTGGGTGAACTTCACCCATTACTACTTTATTCCTCCCAAACTGTAGTTTTATCAAAGCTAGAGCAATATAAATAAGAGCAGCAACCATCAGTACGATGACACTCGTAGTTTAAAAACTGAAACCCTCAACCTAGCTGAAAGGATTTCTATTATAGGAGCAAGTTAGAGGAAAGTAAGAACAACAAATACCATTGCTGGGAAATTGTGGCAATTCTGGACATGAAGCCGTGAGGAACGTGAATCAACTTCCTCTTGCTTCACCTCAGAGGGTGGTGGTGGTATGTGGTCTTGGACAGATCACTTACTTGTGACCCAGATTCTTCCAGAGGGTTCTAGAGCATAAATGTTGGTGCATAAATGTTGGTAGACTAGTTTTTTTCCCTCTGATTTGCTTAAACTGCAGGATTTTTGTGCAGTTTTTGCTCATGTCCTTTTCTCTCATAAGCATTAGTTCTGCTCAGATAGTGCAACTTCTTATTATTTGTTTTAAAAGAAAACATTTGTGGGGGGAGGGGCACATGCAGAATTCTGGTAGGCAAGGGAAGTGGGTGGATGAGAGCCAAATTATATACTCTGAACATTAACTATGGGTAGTCGAGGATTCAAATAATTTTAGATGTATTTGGTAAAGTGGTACATGACCTCAGGAAGCCCTACGGAAATGTTAGCCAAGGTAACAGATTGTTTCTCAGAAGAAATTATCTGAGTCTGCAATAAAGCTACTTCTAGAGAGAAGGGGAAAGTGATTATGGGGCGGTATTAGCTACTTGTACATCACTGTTAGCAAAAATGTAACAGAGCATCTTCTATTCATGGCTTCACAGGGCTTTCTGTCTGTGAAAGGTGTGGCCGGCGTGAGTGGTGGAGCTCTTCATGACGTAGTGGACCAGAAAACAGAGACTATGGCCAGGACCAGAGTTGTTTTCAATCCTCAAACGCCCACTTCTAGTGGCTTTCTTCTGCCACATGGACCCTACCTCCCAAAGTCTCCTCCTCAATCCACGGCAAGCTGGGGGACTCACATTCAAAACACAAGCCCATGGGAAACACTTCAGATTCAAACTGTAACATTGTATCTCTGCCCTAAGAAGGTTTCTGGGCTTCTCAAACTGCAAAACAGCCTTAACACAACCTCAAGACTTAGCATAGTTTTAACCAAACATACTGTTCAAGGTCTGATATCTAAAATACTTTCTAAAACTCACACCAATTTCTTAGCTGTGTACTCCTGTAAAATATAAAAAGTTATAAACTTCCAATATTCAGTGGCACACAGTAACAATTCCCATTCCAAATGGAGGTGGCCAGAGGATATCTAGGAAAGATTGGACCAAGAGAAAATTAAAATATATTGGGTAAAATAGAACTATTTTCAATTTTAAAAGAGAAAAAAGATATTTAATTTTACTTAATATAAAATATAAATATGCCAGGCAGTGGTGGTGCATTCCTTTAATCCCAGCACTTGGGAGGCAGAGGCAGGCAGATTTCTGAGTTCAAGGCCAGCCTGGTCTACAGAGTGAGTTCCAGGACAGCCAGGGCTACACAGAGAAACCCTGTCTCGAAAAAAAATAAATAAATAAATATAAAAATAAAAAATAAATAAAATATAAATATTAGAAATATATAACTGTTAAATCATACTTGTTTATTTGATTCTAAAATTTCAAAAATATATTCCTAAATATGAGAGAAACTAAATATGAGAGAGAGAATCAAAACTCCGAAGGAAAAACAACAAGTTGTTTAGCTCCGTTATCCAAGTTCTGGCCCAATATTTCGGACATGTGCCACATCTGATGGTAACTTTGGCTGGCTCGACTCAGTGCCTTCAGCTTCCCTCTGGAGACATCTTTTGCTCCCAGGATCTCCACTTCTTGGCCTCTCCATTGCATTTTAGATTTCATTTTCACGGCTTTGTAAATAACCTGCTCAGGACTCCCTTTAGGAAAGGTTACCCCATTTTACACTGCCTGGCTGCTGGGATCTTGGTGTAAGCCTCCTTGACCCCATAGCCTTTGTGTTATGCAGGCCTGCAAAATCAGCATGGATAATGCTAAGTTCTGCTCCCATCTGGAACCCTGGCTGCAGAATTCTAGGGGTACCTACATAGCTGACCTGGGAAAACCGCTTCCTTGGACAGCCTTCCATTGTAGAGTGCTTTCTTTCTGTGGCTTTCTTTTCAGGCCGTTTTTCATGTTTGTGTGTTCACATCTTGGAATTGTTCATGTGCGGTGCCTGGTCCATAAGGCATTTTTCCCTCTTGTCCCAGTGCAGTCTGCACAGGTTACTTTTCAACAGCTCTAATCTCTTTTACATTATAGACATTGTGTCTGCAGATGTTAAAACACAGGTCCTCCTTCCCCTCACAGAATGACACATTTTAAAAATCTGTCTCCTCAGCCATTTGTTTTAACTCTCACAGAAATGCTGTCCCCAACAACAAACAACAACCATGACATAGACTGATAAATCTATCTTGAAATTTCCTATACCAACAATATTCCTGAATTTGAATTTGGCCTTACTCAAATCTTTAGGACACTGGCAGAATGCTGCCAGATTCTTTTCTAGAGCATATGATGACTACACTGTTGTTCAGGTCCCTGTAAGTCCTTGTTCCCATGTGTGCCTAACAAGCAGACTCTGTTGTCCACAATTCTGTTGGTATTCCAGGCTTCTGCATTCCTTACCAGAATGACTTGTCAAACAAAACTCACAGCATTGGAGGACTTCTCTCACCTAGTTAAGTTCTCCCAAATTCCTCCCACAGATTAAGTCCAAAAGTGTAAGAACCACATGGTCAGGTTTTGTCACAGAAATGAGCCCACCAGTCTGGTATCTTTTTGTCTGATTAAGTTTGCACTGCTGGGATCAGAATAAGTAACAGAGACAAGTTAAAGTAAGAGAAGTTTATTTTTGTCTTTGTTTTCAGATGGATTTCAGCCCAGCAGGATGGGGAAGGAATGACTGACAGGAGTAATTCTGTCCATGGGTAGGTATGTGGTAGAATTCTTCACACGACAGTGGGCAGGATGCAGAGGGAGAGTAACTAGAACCAAGGAAAGCTCTAACTTTCAGAGGCCTGTTCCCAATGGCCCATCTCTGCTAGCTAAGCCCCACCTTATCAGTGGCTCTACAGTTCCCTCAAATAGCACAACCAATCAACATAGCACATAGACTATGGAGGATTCAAACCATAAGTGGTATGAATATCTCAAAGTTACCTTAAAATTTCAGAACACTTAAAGTATTTCCAGTAACTGAAGAACTACGGGGCTCTCAGTGACTGCAACTGTAAACTATTTCACTGAACATGTGGGCCAAGGCATTCCTCCACTGGGACTTTTAACAATATGTTAAAAAAGGATTAAGCCATTCTTTTCTACCTGGGTACCTGAACCCACAATGGCTGCACAAGAAAGCAGGACTCAGAGGAATGGGAAAAACACATTGGAAAAACACATTGGCTTCCCTTTCATACAGGATGTCACCATAGCCATAGTGGTGACACGTTAATGACTGTCTATATGTACATGACTTTCAAAAATTGTCTGTCAGGTCAAAATGCATCTTGGTAAGATGGGGGTCTGTAGAGGCTCTGTGAATTACAGTCTTTGGTAAGTCATGTGACCTCCTTTTTATTCTTTTCATCTGCAAACCCGAGATGATAATATCATCAACACTTCATATCTTTATTCTATGAATGGAAATGATTTTATGTTCCCAAAGTCCTGAGGAAACTGCTTTGCAATTATGCTTAATTGCTAACATTATTTCTTTTTAGGAAAAATACATAAACAACAAGTTAGTGAGCCCCTCTCTTCTTAAAAAAACGGACATGGTGGTGTATGCCTAATTCCAGCACTTCAGAGATAGAGGAGGCAAGATCTGGAGTTCAAGGTCAAACTCCACTACAGAGTGGTTTGAGGCCAGCCTGGGCTAGATCCTACCTCCCAAACCAACCAAACAACGAAACAAACAAATATATATATATATATATATATATATATATATATATATATATATCCAAAATAAGCAGAACTCAATGAGAGGATGGTACCGTAGTCTACACTGAGATGGATCATGAGAGCCCTGGAGGTCAAGCCTAGACAACCTAGCAGATCCCACCTAGATCTGTAAAAGTGAATGAGATGGGAAACCAGAAGACCTGGGAAATTTAGAGAACAGAAGAACAGTGAATCCCACTGTGCTTGTTGAATAGTAAGTGAGCAAATTTTGTTTTTAAAGCACTTTAAAAAAAATCATGTGACAGGCACTGGTCAGTTAGCAACATACTATTTGTGGACTGACAGTATTAGAAAGTTTCTTTTTTTGTTTTTGTTTTTGTTTTTTCGAGACAGGGTTTCTCTGTGTAGCCCTGACTGTCCTGGAACTCACTCTGTAGACTAGCCTGGCCTTGAACTCAGAAATCCGCCTGCCTTTGCCTCCCAAGTGCTGGGATTAAAGGCATGTGCCACCACTGCCTGGCGTGAAAGTTTCTTATTCTAGGAGGCAAAAGGGTTCTGATTTATTGTAATGGTAATGCCACAATGAACAGGCTAGAATTTGAACACAGACTATTGGATTCCAATGCTAGTATGTTGAGGTGTTACTATAACCCTTACATACTTGCTGGCTCTTATGATTTTAATACTAGAGTCTAATAAGAGAGGATATCCTGTTTCCTACAGCTTTACATTTGTAATCATCACGGTACCTATTGTAAGGGCTAATCTTTAATGCCAACTTGGATTAAGAAGCACCTAGGATACTGGTAAAGCACACATCTAGTCTATTGTTATGATGTATTACCTGTTGCTAACTGACCAGTACCTGGCACCTAATTTTGCTAAATGCTTTAAAAACAAAATTTTCTCACTTGTTATTCAAGAAACACTATGACTCACTATGTGTTGGTGAGGGTTTTTCTGAGGAGGTTTGACTGAAGAGGTAAAAGCTACCCTGAATGTGAGTAGCATCATCCTGTAGGCTGGGCCTTTAGATGGCAAAAGGGAAAAAGGTATTCTCTGCATCCTAGCTGCCATGTGAGCCACACCCTCCCTTCTTTCTGTTGGACTGAAGTCTCAGAAACAATGAAGCAGAACAAATCCTTCCTCCCTTAATTTATTCCTCTCAGGATTTGTCACAGTGACTACCATACCTAGTGTTTACTGGGTGCCTGCTATGCCAGGTATTTTCTTTTCTTTTTTCTTTTTTCTTAGATATTTTCTTTATTTACATTTCAAATGCTATCCCGAAAGTTCCCTATACCCCCCTGCCCTGCTCCCCTACCCACCCACTCCCACTTCTTGGCCCTGGTGTTCCCCTGTTCTGGGGCATATAAAGTTTGCAAAACCAAGGGGCCTCTCTTCCCAATGATGGACGACTAGGCCATCTTCTGCTACATATGCAGCTAGAGACACAAGCTCTGGGGTACTGGTTAGTTCATGTTGTAGTTCCACCTATAGGGTTGCAGACCCCTTGAGCTCCTTGGGAAATTTTTCTAGCTCCTACATTGGTGGCCCTGTGTTCCATCCTATAGATGACTGTGAGCATCCACTTCTGTATTTGCCAGGCACTGGCATAGCCTCACTCAAGATAGCTATATCAGGGTCCTTTCAGCAAAATTTTGCTGGTGTATGCCATAGTGTCAGGGTTTGGTGGCTGATTATGGGATGGATCCCCGGGTGGGGTAGTCTCTGGATGGTCCATCCTTTCATCTTAGCTCCAAACTTTGTCTCTATAACTGCTTCCATGGGTGTTTTGTTCCCAATGAAGCTAACGTTCATAGAAGTTTGTAACTATGCCCACAGTTGCATACGCAGCAGAGATTTGAGTACAGGTTTCTTTATTACCAATGTATTTTTTTCTATTTCTATACACATCGTTTATATTTAGGATGTTATATATTTAACCCTCCTTACCTGCAGGCTCCACATTGATGGATTCATTCAATCATGAAGTGGAAGAGTTTATGTCTCTCTGTGTATGTGTGTCTGTGCCTGTCCCTACTCTCGTGAGGGAGAGATCCTTTCTGAGATGAACAGTGCAGACTTTTTTTTCCTCCTTATTCCCCAAAGTGTGGTGATTTGAGTAAAAATGTGTCCTGTAGTTTCAGGTACATGGACACTTGGTCCCCAGTTGGTGGTGCAGTTTTGGGAATAGTTCGTCTTGCTGCAGGGAGTACATCACTAGGGGTGGGCTTTGAGAGTTTACAGAGCCCCCGAGCCACTTCTAGCTCATCCTGCTTCACTCTGGTGGTTGAAACCAGCTCTCTGCTTCCTGTTCCTTTTGCCACGCCTGCTACTGATAGTCATGTCCTCTTGTCCTGATGGTCTCATCCCTCTGGAACTGTAAGTAAGAATAAACCCTTTCTTCCACAAGTTTCTACCATAAGTCACGGTGCTTTCAATATTAAAGAAATATTGAATATTATAGGAATATTAAATCCGTAACTCAAAAGTTAAGGGAAGGGTATGGAAGTATATATTCAAATATGATTATCATTTTGGGTAAGAGCTTGAGTATCTGGGGGATTTTGGTGTTCTTGAGTGGGGTGGGGTGGGGTGGGGCAGGAGCTGTTCTGGAATCAATCACTGTACTTATTAGTATGGTATCCTGATGCCACAGGCTTTACAACCTCCTTATTAGAGTTGAAAACCTTTAACTACT
Source organism: Mus minutoides (assembly GCA_902729485.2). NCBI lineage: Eukaryota > Metazoa > Chordata > Mammalia > Rodentia > Muridae > Mus > Mus minutoides. Next base: position 540,052 of record LR750287.1, on the reverse strand, counting down.
GGAAGCACCATCAGTGACTGGAATGATGTTTTTCAAACTTTAGTTACACAGGAACATTCTAGAACCCTGAGACTTACTACAACTGCATTGACTCAGATTTCCATGGGTAAGACTCAGGCACTACATCCCTTTATGAGTCTTGAGGTCCTGATGCAGGTTCTTCAAGACCATACTTTGAGGGCACTGTGAAGGATGCTATGTCAATACTCTTGGCATTTAAGTTTTCTGGGTGAAGTTTTACTACAGTGGTATTGTTAGTACTGTAGATTTTTATCACCTCTTATATCTTATCCACTATCATTACCTTAGCTGAGGACAAGCACGTAGGTAAGAACTTTGAACAGCATGTACTCTGCCTCCTGCTATGTGGAACATGATTATCTCCTATGGTCTCTTTCCACTGATGACTGTGTAGCTCAGCAAGTCTACAAGGTCAGATTTGTTTTTAATGAGTCGTAGACATGTAATAATGGTGCTACAAGGAGGCATTGGCTAAATCCTACTTCTTGTCTCCATTTGGGTTCCGTCATCTGTTAACAGAACCCATTTTCAATGTTTTAAGGTAACATTGTGCTAGTATATAGCCAATCTTTCAATAGCTATGGCTATCATCATTGTATAATGGAGTACTCACTTTGCAGAGGAATAAAAAAAATGTCTTATTCTATGCCTAAAGGAATAACTATCATATCTTAGGTGAGGGAAAACATGAGCAAAAGATATAGTATGGAAAATTAAATATAATAATAATAATAATAAAGAATTGACTTGAATCTATTTTGTCATATATGTTAGAATAGCAACACATAGCTCTGGAATTTCATCTAAGTCATTTAAATCAGGGGTCATTAGCATATATCCTGTAAATTTTGGAGGAGAAAATTGCCTTGTTTTTGTTTGTTTGTTTGTTTTTCATGTTCCTTGTGTCTTTGTGCTGAGATCTGCTCATCAGATGTTAGATCATTAGTTTAGACTTGCTGGTTTTGTTCTTTTAAATCCAGGTTGCCTCTTCTCCTTCTGGGGGATTAATTTGCAGTGTTCAAGAGAGACTGGATTGTAGTATAGTTGTGATGATATTTCAGCCTCTTATTTCAGGCATCTGGCTCTACCTTCCATCTGCCCCATGGGTTGAGTGCTGCCTGCAGCAACTGCCACTATCTAGTATTTAATCTACTCTGATAATAGAGTAGCAGGAGTCGTCGAAACTGACTCTTATTAGGTGCTGGTTAATTTTGGGAGTGAGGAGACCATAATGATACTGTGTATAGTCATATGTTAGGATAAATGCAAAGGAAGAGAAGAGAAGAGGTTAGCAATCACCATGAGAGCAGTAATGATTATTTGTTTATATGGGAAGTAGATGAGAGAGATATACATAGGAAGAGTAGGTGGATGTGAGACGGTTTGGTTAATAGTAGACTATAAAGAGGGAAGGTCAGCCTCTGGGCTTTGAGAGATGTCACGGTAAGAGGAATGAGTATGGGAAAGAGAAAGGGTAAAAAAGAAGGGAAAAGGAAAGAGAAAGGAAGGGGAAATAGGAGATAGGGAGAGAGAGAGACAGAGAGAGAGAGACAGAGACAGAGACAGGGGTGGGGTGCTCACCAGCACAAAGGTCAGTGAAAACAGCCAGAGACCACGCTGCCTTGTTTCAGTGCTTCCTGCCCTATCTAGATAAGAAGTTAAGGGGAGGGGAGGGGAGTGGAGTGGAGGGGACGGGGCAGGGGAGGGGGGAGAGCTGGAGATAGTGGGATCCCTGGCAGGGAAGAGTAGCTGTAGTGGTAGAGGTGGAGAGATGGCTTCAGAGTTAAGAGCACTTGCTGCTCCTCCAGGTGACACAGGTTTGACTCTCATCACCCAGATGGTGGCTCACAACCATCCACATGCCCTCTCCTAACCTCCTTGGTCTCTACACATACATGTGGTATACATGTGTATATGAGGAGAAAACACTCACAAGTAAAGTAAAAGAAATATTAAAACTTAAAAAAAAATAGGCATAGAGGGGAAGGGGAGCTGGGTGGAAACACAAGACAAAGGGATTTCCATTGGCCTGATTTAGAGTTCCTCTCGTTGGCTGATCCAAGCTAGCTTTGCCAGCTTAGCTCACGTCCCGGCTGTGCTCCTGTTGCGTCTGAGCAGTCCCGTTTTCTCTGTGGCCTCCCAGCTCCACACACCAATGTTTTCTTGACTGTTCTCCAGCACGTTGATAGATGAAGCCATCAACTGCCCAGGCTTAGCTGCTGTGTTCCCACAGAGGCAGCACTGGCTAGAGGCTGCATGGTGCCCAATCAATGTTCATACTTTGGTGTTTACCTCCCACAGCTTTGTCTTTCCCTGTTGGAGTGCTGATGGTGGTGGCCTTGGAAGTAGCCACTGGGAAGCTCTTCTGTGAAATCTCCAAGAGCCTGCTTTTGTGGAGTCTCTTCAGTCTTTTAGCCCATGAAGCCTGGAGGAAAATGCCCCTATGACCGTGGAACAAGTCAGGTCCTGCTGTAGATAAGATTTGTGGCCAGAGAGTAGAAAGGGTTGTTTGAGATGTTGAGCAAGTCAACTCCAGGTTAGAAGCAGCAGCTATTGGATTGATAAAACATTCCTGCTCCCGGCTCCCCCTCTTTCCCTAATCTGTAATCAGCCACTCCACCTGATGTGGTTTCAATTGCATCATCTTACCCAGAAGATGATGTTAGTTTGTTTGTTTATGAATATTTACCTGGATGAATGTTCCTGTAGCATTTGTTTATGTAATGCTCATGGATGCCAGTAGAAAGCACTGGATCCCCCTAGAAGTAGAGTTTCAGAGTATTGTGAGCTGCCATGTGGGTGCTGGGAACCAAACCTGGATTCTTTGCAAAAGCACTGAGTGCACTTAACCCCTGAACCATCTCTTCTGCTCCAGAAAGGGTTTTTCTGTTTTGTTTCTTACACAACATGGAGCCAGTGAGATGAACGGCTCAGCACATAACGCCTGAAGACATGAGCTCTGCCCAGAGACTCACTTGTTGGAAGGAGAGCACCGATCCTTTCAAGTTGACTTCTGAAACAAACTGCCCTCACGACCCCTTTGGTACTGTTAACCTTAAATATGGGTGGAGAAAGAACCAATCCAGGACTATCTGATTAAAGTGAGCTTTATTTGAGAGGTGCACCTGGCACTGACCCGCTGGCTTCCTCACCGTGTGGGGCATTTGAGCGATCAGCCCCTGACTGGCTTTTTGAGGTCTCTTTTATGGGGTGGGAGGAAGCTAAGGTCAATAGAAAACAGCTGTAAGGGTGTTTATGGGGCGAGATTATTGGCTGCTGGAAACAATACAATGAAAGGTGAAAATAAAAGCAAGGAAATCTACCATGTGCAAAGAGTCATACATTATGGGGCAGGTGGGCACAGGTATAGATCAAGGTATCTTGAAAACATATCTTGGAAGGAAGGCATAGAACAATCATACATCGTGAGGTCACAAGTTCATTGCAGAAGACAATAGGTTTAACAAACAGAAACCTATTCTTGTAGGCTATGGGAACTTAACAACAATGTGGTGACTCGATTCTGGTTTCATAGTATGTGTGTACAGTATGTGTGTGGTGTGCCCCTACACTACATGAGTAAGCATAATAAATAAAACAAAGATACCTTTAAAATAATTCAAGGCCTAAGAGCAGAGTGCACGCTTGGCATGTACAAGTTATAACCAGCCCCTAAAAGAAAGAAAACAATCACAAATATATCAGTTTTGTTATCATTTTGTATACAAGGAAAATGATCAAAGTAACCCAAATGAGTCTCATTGGTAGAGACATTATGGACAGTGAATAATTAGTCTATTCATGGAAATCCTTGTCTTTTCGACCATGAAGTTTGCAGTTGTACCCATACTTTTTGTCTACTTTATTGGGTTCTTATATCTACCACCCTTCTCTACTCCAATCCCTCTCATCTCCCCAATACTAGGTAGGAGAGAAAGAAGGTTGGGAGGAAAGAAAGAGGTTGCCGAACTCTTAGACTATTTCCTGTAGATTAGGGTAATGGATTGACTTGGGACAAGCCCAAGATATCTCCAACCAGCAAACAGTAACCAGCAACCTGTAACCAACAACCAGCAACCAGCAACCTGTAACCAACAACCAGCAACCAGCAACCTGTAACCAGCAACCAGCAACCAGCAACCAGCAACCAGCAACCAGCAACCAGCAGCAGCAGCAGTAAGGGAAGCGGCAGAAGGAGCGGCAGAGGGAGCAGCCCCTGACCCCATCTTACATTTTTATACCCTCTGAAAGAGTCCCTAGCATTCCAAATGTAAACTATCTTCAGCTGGCAATATCACACCCCTGCCAGAGCACGAGACAAATCATTGTCAGCTGGTGTGAATAATCTGAAGCAGCCTCATATCGCACACCTGGGATTAAAACAAAAGCACATTCACATAACATTTCTGTGTTTTTAAAGGAAATAAAAATCCTCATGACACTTAGCTTTGTAAATTTTCATAAAGTTATTTTATATAATTATGAATATTGTTTTTGTACTCTGAAATTCCCTGCCTCTGTGTTCCCATCCCCCCTTCACCTCAGTCAGAGCTAGAGAGGAAGGAAACAGACTAGTATTTCTGTAAACATTTACCCCACCTTTTGGATGGGATTAGGCAATTACTCACCGGGTTTCATCATTACAATGACTAAATCCAACCATTTACAGGAGCTTATTGCTCTTTCATTCTAGCTGCGTGTGCTACTTCTTACTACAAGGTAAAATAGCTGAGTTGAGCTGGCTATGAAACCAGCCACCTTCTGGCAGGCCAATACACCCTGAGAACACAGTCAGGAACACAGACTGAGTGGGAAATCCAAGCTGGTGATGAGTCAGCAACATTTATTAAGAAAAAGAGAGCCAGGCATGGTGGCGCACGCCTTTAATCCCAGCACCCGGGAGGCAGAGGCAGGAGGATTTCTGAGTTCGAGGCCAGCCTGGTCTACAAAGTGAGTTCCAGGACAGCCAGGGCTATACAGAGAAACCCTGTCTCGAAAAACCAAAAAAGAAAAAAAAAAAAGCGGGGTACAGGGGTGAACATCACCAAAGTACACTGCATGCATGTATAAAATTCTTAAAGAATTAATAAAATATTCATGTTAAAACAGTAGGAGAGGTGGAAAGGTCAGGGTGTCACTCAATAGTGGAGTGCTTGTCTGGCATGAACAAGGAGAATGGGAGTTGGGGAGTGGGCTCAGAGTCTAGCAGTTAAAACAATCAAAATCCAACCAACCACTACCACCAAAAAGCCTAAGAGAGAAGACACTCAGATATGTTTAGGAAATGGGAGGCTCTTGTCTGGAGTGTTTGCAAAGAGACACAGGCCTCTCAACACTTCACATCTCTATATTTAAAACAAAACAAACTTTCAACAAAAGGAAATCTAAGAAGTAGGCATGGTTATGCAGGCTTGTAATCCCGGTGCTTAGGAAATTGAGGATTGCTACAAGTCTCAGGTCAGCAAGGGGTATACAGTCAGACGGTCTCAAGAAAGAGTAAAATGGGAAGTGGGGGTGGGAGGAGGTGTCCTAAGAAATGTGGGACCATCCACATTTGGACACTTGAGAAATTTATTGTATGATTTCCTCCTCTCTGGAAACTAGAGCAAGTCATTCTTCTACTTACTCTGTCTCTAATATGACCTACTCTTTACTTGTTCGCTATTTCATTAGGACAGAGAATAGAATCCCAACAACAGTCAACTTTGGTTCCACCCCAGAGGTTAATAGCACATATTACTAAGCATTCAATATGTTGATATAAACTAATGACAGAAATCACCTTTTGAGAAGCAGGATGAATGCGAAGGACATGAATTTAGACCATAATGTTTTTCACTCACTAGCTCTATGGCACTGGACAAGCCAATGCCTATCTTTGTACATCACCTTCTCTTTCTGTTTAGTGGGAAAAATAATACAGTTGACATAAAATTACATATGACCCCATGGAAAACATCATAAATGCCTGAGGCGTGCATTGATGTATTTCAAGTACTGTTTCTTTTCATCTATTTTTTTTCTTTCCTGTTTTCTTTCCCCTACTCTCATTTTCCTCGTCTTTAAAGTGTTTAAATTTTTTATTTGTGCATGTTTGTGTAAATGTGCATGCTATGCCATATTGTGGAGGAGGCCCGAGGATAGCTTTCAGGAGGCAAGTTTTTCCTCCCACCATGTGGACGCAGCAGTCAAACTCTGCTCATCATGTTTGGTGGTAAGCTCTTTTACCTGCTGAGTTACCTCACTAGCTCCTCCTCCTCTTTTTATTTCTAGCAAACGTATCCTCCTGCCCCTACTCTATCCCTTCTCGTCTCGGGTTTCTGATTTCATGCCTTTGAATATGTCCAACGATTTCTTATGTACTGAGTATCAGTGAGCTACCTTTAGGTAACCGAACCCCACACCTTCAAAACGGGGCACATTATGTAGTTTCCGTCTTTCGATGTGATGAGCTCCATAGCCTTCACATAAGAAGGGAACTATGTGCTGTGGATATGTTTCCTCAGTCCGGTCTCTGTTGCTGTAACCGTGGTGGTAGTGGGTGGCAAAACTACTTAGCTCATGGCAGGAACTTGAAAGAAGGAACTAATGTTCTTGTATCCCCTTTAAGATTACATCCATGAAATGACTGGATGAACCCTTACTATTGCCTACTTCTTAAAGGTTCTACAACGTCTCCAAAGCACTATGAACTGGGGACCCCACCTTTAACGTGTGGCCTTTGAAGGATACTTAGGTAAATCACTTGAACTTGAAATTCTGAAAGTGGACAGCAAGACTAATGCTGTGTATGAAAGCAGACTCCAATGAGGAAAATGTCCCAGATGAGACTTGTCCCTGAAATAGAAACTTAAGGGTTCTTTGGAAAGTTGGTTGGATGATGTTTTGCTGGGGCAAACACATGTAGGAGCATTTAGCTGAAGCAGAGACAAGTGAAGGGATGTTCTGCTAAAGCAAGCACATGAAAGGACATGTGATGAAGGATGCTTTGCTAACAACACAATTGTTTTGGTCCACCTTACATTGTATAGTTGAGCAGCATTTGTCAGGAGTCTATAGAGAGAAATGCACCAAAAAAAACCAAAAACAAACAACAAACAAACAACAACAAAAAAACTTCTGGTGGTGTGCTGCAGTTTCTTGCTGCTTCCAAGGTCTTGAACTGATTGGCACAGTGATGTCAGCTGAGACAGACACACATACTGAGGTAAGACCTGTGGAGAAGTGATATTTGGAGGAAGTATAAATAGGACTCGATGGACAGTGTCAGGAGTGAGGCTTGCTTATAGAGCTAGCTGTGCAACCCTTGTGGTTCTCACGTCTCCGCTGATCTTCGCTTCCCTGAGAGAGGCAGAGCCGAGAACTTCTCCTGGCAATCCTTCTAGTCCCTCCTGATGACTTGTGCTGAGGCCTGGCTGTCTCTGCTAGGTAATGCTACCACTGATGATTCGTGGTTGCTATCCCGTCTCTATGGAACTGGACTGCTGGTGTATCCATGAAGTGTTTGGGAGTGATTGAGCTGCCGCTGCTGATGTGTGAACTGAACAGCTGATTTCCAGACAACACAGACTGCAGTTGCTCGGAAGAACCAGGTCACTACCCTCATCTCTTTTATTTCTCACTACCTCTGGTGGGAGGTGGGGTAAAAAGGAGGTTAAAGCATTTAAGAACCATTATTAACAATAAGTTTTGAAAAAATTAAAGTTACATGTCCTCGGACTTCTGACAGGTATTTGAACCTTAAAGGGAGCTGGTACCTATTTCAGGTAGTTAGGGAGAACTCACCAAGATAGTGTGCCTTATGTGTGTCTTGTAGGGCTTGGTTTAAAAAACTGAGAGTGCTTTTCCAGTGAAAAATGGACTTAGGTGAGACACTTGGTTCCAGTCTCTGATGTCTGAGGAAGGCTGGGTTTCAGAGATTAGCATAGCTCGGGCATTGCCTACTGTATTTGCTGCCTTTCTTGTCCATGTGACCAAATATCTAACAAGAAACAACTTAAGGGAACAAGGGTTTGGTTTTCTGTTTGAGAGGAAAGTCAGTTCATCATGGTGGGAAAGGCACATGGCTGGAGCACTCAGAGCTGCTCCATAGACCTGTAGGAAGAGATAGCACAGGAATGAGGGCAGGCTATTAGCCTAAAGGCCCGAAACCCATAGGTCCACTTTGTTCATTAAAACAAAGGAGGTGAATGCTTGGGGGATCTCCTGTCTCTGTTTCTGTCTCTGTCTCTGTGTGTGTGTGTGTACGTATGTATGTATGCATGCATACAAGTGCCATTGAGGTCTATTTACATATAAAAATGAGGGAAAAATCCCAGGAACACTTGGTCTTGCATTTCAACTTATGAGCTATCTTTTCTTTCACCAGTGCCATCATTCTTTCTAAATGTGTACCCTTAAATCAACTTACCTCATTGTAACAGATTCTGATTGGCTACTAAAAAGTTATTACTTATGTGTATGAGTGTTTTGTCTTCATGTATGTCTTTTTATCACATACACGTCTGATGCCCATGAAGGTCAGGGAATTGAACCCAGGTCTTCTGGAGATGTAGCCAGTGTTCTTAACTGCTGAGTGTTCTTTCTAGCACTGATTAACTTTTTTTTTTTAAACTAATGGTGATGATCAACTCTTGTATTTTACTGAGATTATGATTCTGTTTTATAATGGCCTTGTGTAGTGCTTATTTTCAAAATCAACCCTCTATTGGGAACAGTACTAGGTCATATACTCAAGTAAAGTTATATGCCTTAGAATTGGCCGATTCTGACTAGGAATCCTTCCTCAAGCCTTCACAAATACTGTTGGGAAGTTCCAGGAAATGTCTTCTGCCAGTGTATTTTCAGCTTTCCAGAGAACAATTTGACACCTTCCCCACTTCGTGTTTGTTTCCTAAAAGATCAAGAGGGAGGGGGAAAAACCACCAATCCAAGAATGAGACTTTTCCCGACACTATATTACCCAGCCCCTTTGTGGGGGTAAGTGGATAGGTGGTCTGTTAAGTTTCTGTTGTCATACCCAAAGAGGTCACAGAGTTGACTAAGCTGTTAGACTGGACTTTAGTAGCAATTAGAATCTGTTGTTGTTGCAGGGACTTACAGTAACAGTATAACACTAGTTAGTCTTGTCTCTTAGGCTGAAGTTCAACGTGAATTAGTCATATCTATATCCAGATGATTAATTGATCTTTATTCAGCCCATGGGGATAATGTCAACAGCTTCCTTGAGAGGGAAAATGACTCACAGGTCTTAATTTTTTTAAAATCACTTACTTCTTTCATGTTAGTCCTTGAAATAAATCCTCTGAAATAGCCAAATCCCAAAGTAGCTGTTATTTTTCTTAGTGGAATCCGGGTTATAGTGAAACTCAGTTCATAGGTGACTATTTTTGTTGTTATACACCACTTAAATAAGACCTATATAATATGATGTATTCATAGTTAAAATGAGAAAATCATAAGGATGCTGGGTGCTTCCCTCAGTCTTTCTTTATTCTGGCATTCTTGTTCCAGCTACTGAGGAAAATCTCTTCATCTAGCTCTGTGTACCTGGTACACTGATGTAGGAGTCTATATTCCAAGATGGCTACAGTGAAAGATCAAGATAAAACAAATGAGGGGTTAGAAAATGTCTTTTGAGAATTGTTAAAAATATGGAGTCAGAGCCCTGCTGAAACCGCAGAGAAAAGAGGGGAAAAGAGGGAAACAGAGAAGGGAACAGAGGAAAGGAGAATAATGGGGTGGAGAGGGAGGGAGAAATCTATCAAGGACTTATCAGTTCTGTAAGCTGTTGTTTGTTTGTTTGTCTTGTTTTCTTTTTCTGTTTCTTCAGCCACCTCTTTGTTCCAACTAATGCAGTACACAGGAGCAAACTTATTGCCAGATCTAGATACATTTGGCCAGAATTTTACGGACTGATTTGTGAAATCCCGGGCAATGTCTTATTTTCCTTTGTCATAGTTGTTTTCTCTAATGATGTTTACAGGGAGTATTCATGACAAGGTATTCCTATTATCACTTCAAATATACACAGACTCAATTTTCCTTAAAATCTTATGAAGTAGGTTATTCCCCTCATCCCATTTTACATAAGGGAATACTGGGGTCAGAACACAGAAGCTAAGTCGCTTTCCAAGGTTAGTACAATTAGAGTTTGGTGAAACCATGAACCTAAGTTTCATCTCCAGCGTCTGTTTTCCTGTTCAACTTGCATGTTGATACCAAAAGGTAAGAACGAGAACTAGATGCACTAATGGAAGCATCTTTTTATTCATTTTTTGAGAGTCTGATTCCTTTTAACTATTGACATAAATTTGGGGTAGGAAATACAAAGCTGAATATAGCGTATCTTCTTTTTACTGTTCAGAAGTTTACGGCTGTTGAGAAATCGACACACCCTTCCCAGGTTCTCAGCCTTGCCCTCGTTTCTCCCATTTTTCCACTTATTCTAAAGCCACGGGGTGAGAGCTGCCTCTGATACTTGGGAAAAGTCTACTGGAGGGCTTCGATGAGGACAGGTGACGTGTGCTAGCCTTTCTCTAGGCAGTGACCTCATTTATGGCCCTTTCTTCCGGTCTGAGCCTCTTCGGCTTAAAATGGCGGGATTTGTGCTAAGGCTCTCTCCCTATTAGACACAACCATGATGGCTCACCCTCTCCCCGGGCAGGCTCATCTGGGGGCTCTGGGACTGTCATTCCCGATCTGAGGTGTCTGTCCTCCCTCTGGTGTTTCCAGTTCCCCAGGGCCACCATCCCACCCTGCTCCGCGCCGGGGGTGGGGAGGAGGAAGGGCTGCCAGGTCCCCAGCTCCCAGCCACAGGGAAGAGGCCATGCTCGCTAGACCCAGAGCCCAGCATCCCATCCCGGTTCCAGCAAACCCCGAGCGAGGCAGCAAAGGCGGCTGAGGGCTCCAGAGCACGCAGGCTCGATCTGACCACGCAGGTCCCTGCCTCAAGACCCCTCCGCCCTGAGACAGTGCAGGTTTTTAAAGAGATGAAACGCAAGGGACCAGGGATAACCATTCCCACCGGTGGAGGGCGCTCTGTGCGGCTCAGCGCGCGCCGGTCACGTGGGCCCCGGCACCGCATGGCGGCGGCCCGCGCGCCCCCGCGTCACGGTCCCGCGGAGCCGCCCGGGCGCGCGCGCCGACGGGGCGGGCGCATGCGCAGGGGGGCGCGCCGCCTCTGCCCCGCGGCGAGGGTGTCTATGGAGAGGCGGCGGCCGCGGCTGCTGAGGCGGACGCTGAGGCGGTGGCGATGGCGCCCTTCCCCGATGAAGTGGACGTCTTCACCGCCCCACACTGGCGGATGAAGCAGCTGGTGGGGCGCTACTGCGACAAGGTAAAGGAGCGCGGGGCGGAGGGCGGCCGCGGAGGAGCCGGCTGGGTTCCGGGCGGCCTGGCCTGCGTGCCTCCCGCAACCCCCGCGTTGGCGCCGCGCGAGCCCGTCGCCCGCGCCCCGGCACCCGCGCGGCTCCCGTACCTTCCCACCGGGGTCCTGGGAGCCCTCGCTGGCCGCGGCCTGGGACGAGCGCTCGCGGGACTGACCTGTGCCGGGGTGAGGGGCACTCCCGGCCGTCCGGGTCGCCTGCCCGCCCGCCCGCGGGGTGCCCGGTCCGCGTCCGCAGGCTGTTTCTGCGGTTACTCGCAGCCACAGCACCGCTCGCTCGCCCGGTCCCTTCGGGCTCTTTTAGTCGCTTTGCAAACCCTGCATCCTCTCTCTGGGTCTCTTGACTTGCTTCCTGGCTCCACAGGCAGCGTCTTGCAGCCCCTGGAGCAGGCTTAGTTTACCTTCCAGCTTTGCACTGGTTTGGTTCCTTCCACGAGCCTGGTACACGGGACTGGGAAGACCTGCACTCTTCTTTCCTGGTTATTTTTTTCCTTCCAGTTTTTATTTTTCCTAGATATTTGATTCCTTGAAGACTGTGTTCTTCTGTTGGACTTTTTACTGGACGCAAATGAGAGGGGCCCCTAGGAAAAGTTGCCTTGCAGTGGAACTCACTTTGGACTTTGATGTAGCCGAAGTTGAAGAAGCACTCTTGGTGAAGATGAGTTGGGGACCTTTTTCTAATGATGCTTAAAACTCTGAATTGTCACTTTCTGTTTGGAAGATCATATATGAGTCAATTCTGGGCAGTCATATGTTTTGCAAAAAATGTGAACCAAATAAATAGCTGTTAAGTAATTATTAACTTAAACATAAAAATAAATTGAATTGTCAGAGATGACGTGGAATTAGCACCACTATTAACAGCAAACAAGAGCTGTCTTTCAACCTGGAGAGGTGCTAGGAAGGAAGCCATTGTCTTCTCTGGTAGGCCAGGGGAAGACCAGCAATTTGAAGTTTCAGATCTTAGCGTCTTGGCTGCACAGCCCTCTCTTTCCCTCCATTTTGGGAAAAGAAAAACAAACAAACCAAAAAAAAAAAAAAAAAAAAAAAAACCCAAACCCAGTCAGTCCTAAGCCGGTAGACCTTTAAACACCAAGACCATGGATAGGCTCATGGTTCGCTTCTTGGTTGCTTGTTACTTAACTCAAGCTCGCTGTTAAAATCCTGATGGCTGAACCCTAACTCAAATTGGAATCTCTGAGTATAGAACCCAGATGTCAAGTACAGTTTAGAGCTCTCAGTGAGAATGGGGCCCAGCAATGGTACCACTTTTCCAGGGGGGCGGCTTAAGGACTGGCTAAGCCTTGAGCAGGAATATGTATACTTGCCGTATTTCTCATTTAGTGGTTGTGTCGTTTGTAATCTCCCTACCTTTTGGTTTTGTTTTTTTTTTTTTTTTTTCATTGCATTAGCCTTTAATTTCAGGAATTTCTCAAAAAGCAAAAGGGAAATGAAATGAGAGCTAATGGAACCCAAGGCTTTTCTTTGGCTAGTTTTGGGGAGAGGTAGTCCAGAGACTCCCCGGTAATATGGGGGAAATTTTGTCAATTTGTACATTTTCCTTGGTGCTTTCTATATCTCTTCTCTTTTTATTTCTATTTTGTTTTGTTTTTCTTTTTTTTTTTTCCCGTATGGTTTCTCCTGTGTCTGGATCTCGTTCTATAGAGTAGGCTAACCTCGAATTCACAGAGATCTGCCTGCCTCTGCCCAGGATTAAAGGTATACCAGGCTTGTCTGTCTTTTTCTTTTTTCTTTTTCTTTTTCTTTTTCTTTTTCTTTTTCTTTTTCTTTTTCTTTTTCTTTTTCTTTTTCCTTTTCTTTTTTTTCTCTTTCTCTTTCTCTTTCTCTTTCTCTTTCTCTTTCTCTTTCTCTTTCTCTTTCTCTTCCTCTTCCTCTTCCTCTTCCTCTTCCTCTTCCTCTTCCTCTTTCTCTTTTTCTTTCTTTTTCTTTTTTTCCTCCAAGACAGGGTTTCTCTGTGTAGCCCTGGTTGTCCTGGAACTCACTCTGTAGACCAGGCTGGCCTTGAACTCAGAAATCCGCCTCCTTCTGCCTCTCAAGTGCTGGAATTAAAGGTGTGAGCCACCACTGCTCGGTTAGGCTAATAATTCTTAAGATGTTTCACATTGTCAAAGGATTACGACCTTCCCAAATAATCAAAATTTGTAATATAGTACCCAGTCTCTTTTTAAAATAATGAGGAAGTCGGTTATTATTCTTTGATTTAGTTCAGTTCTGATGCTGTTTTTGAGGTAGTGTCTCCCTTAATACAGGGTGGCCTTGAGAGCTCACTGTTTCAGAGGCTGTCCTTGAACTCCTGATCTTCCTTCTGGATTGAGAACTACAGTCATTTGTCATCACCCTGGGCACAGTCATTTTTGTGTCTCCTTTTTGATAATATTTGAATAAAATTTGAAACTGCAGTTGACTTTAAAAAAAACAAAAACAAAAAAAAAAACGAGTCAAATAAGATTATTCTCAGTAGTTAAATGTTCCCTATTGCATAAACTAATTTAATAAAGCATTTTAAATTTGGTATAGTTTTGGTCAAAATTGCCACTGATTTATCACCAACACTGTAAAAAAGTTACTAATTCTGAATTAGTTGAATATAATTAATGAGATTATCATATATATTCATCAAGAGTACTAAAATTCCAGTTTTCTTAACTATGATCAAAGTAATCTAGTCGAGAAAAAAGAACTACACAGGAATTTTCATCATTTTTCGGGGTTAACATGGCCAGTAGAAGGTAGTCTGGATGTCTTTGTGAGTGAAGAGTGGGAAAATGCATGTTTGTGATGGCAGAGTAGCCTTAAAGGATTGAGAGTGGTTTTGACTGGTTTGTTCTCTCAAGGCTTGTCCTTTCATTTAGCTGTGTAGGTCAAGGATATCAATCCAACAGCCTCCAGTAAAATGGCAGAACACAACTAGTCTTTGGTTAAAACTAGCTACAAAGTATATTATTTTACAGTATTCTAGTATGTCCAGAAACTATAAAGATTTCAATTTTATTCCCAGTATTGAACTTAATTATTGAAAAAATGGTTTCTTTAGGAGCATCAAATCAGTGATTTGAGCAATGAGTTATTCTTTATTGGTTACAGGTTATGCTAAGTATTGCTGTATAATAGTTTAATGTGTTGCCTGTAGATTTTCTCATATAAAAAAGGTCAACCAGACAAAAAACAAGCAAGGAGAAGGGAAAGTGGGTTCAGAGTCTGAATCTACTAATGCAGTAGTTATTTACAAGTGATGCGTTTTCTCTATGAATTGTCACCCACACTCCCCACACCCAGGAGCAGTTGGCCAACAGAAAACAGTCTCCATAGTTTTTTGTTTTGTGTGCATGTTTTGTTTTGTCTTGGTGTTTTTGACTCATTGATTTTGTTAGTTTGTTTTCAGAAAAAGGTGTTACTGAAAGGTTTCTTTATCTCTGCCCTGCAGACCACAGGCCTTTGGCAGGATTGTTTGCTTCTGTGCTATGCTGGGGATTCATGGGCCTGGATTAGTTAGGTGAGCTTATGTAAGATAGTGATAGAGACTCAGAACTACCCAAATCAGGTTTAAGACTCCCAGCTTAATTTTCTTCATCGGAAGCTGAGATAGCTTTTGATTAGTTTTGTAACACTCTGCCAAGAGTCTTGTTTCCTAAGTCACTGACCCTCCAGATTGGAATATGTGTAGTAAAAATTGGAGGCAAATGCTAGATAATCCTTGCTCCATTTTCTTCACAATGTTTAGTATTCCCTTTAATCCTCAACACTTATTTCCATTAGTTCTTTTCTGTCTGCCCTGTAGTAATTTCTATTGGCATTGTGAGGCATGATTGCTATTCCCCTGGAGTTCACAGTTATGTGGTTCCTATAGAGATCCTCACCACTCTCTCTCTCTCTCTCTCTCTCTCTATATATATATATATATATATATATATATATATATATATATATGGACCTGAGTTACAAAAAAGTTGGAGGGGCTTGAGAGATGGTTTAGCAACTAAGAGCAGTAGTTGATCTTCCAAAGGACCTAGGCTCTATTCCCAGTACCAACATGATAATTCACAGTTCTCTGTAACTCTAGTTCTAGGGAATCTAATGTTCCCTTCTATCTTCCATTAGCATCAGATATGCATATGGTGCATAGAAATTCATGCAGACAAAACACCACCCTTACCTAAAAAAATTAGTGGTGAAAGCAGTTAGAGGAAAAACTTGCCTAAGTTTTTCAAGCAAGGATATTAAAAGTACCATCTACTTTTATCATTTATAAACAAGGATATTTTATAACCAAAATTAAGAAGAAAGTAAACACAAAATTGAATAGATTACTTTCTGAAATGTAGCTTTATGGTCAGGTTCTTCCCCTTGTCCCTCCATTTTTCTACATACCTGTATTGGCATTTGGGAAGACTTAGTGGACATAATACTAAATCTTGAGCTGAGAAGGAGGAAAAGGGAGTTTAATGGATTCATACTCCATACTAACATTATTTCTATAATCCTTACAAGAGCTTTATAAGACAAGTGTTATCCCTCATTTAAAAGTGAGGAAATAGTCTTAGTGGTTAAATAACTTACCAGCTCATTCAGCAATTAGAGCCTGAATTTTAATCCGAGAATTTTTTTCTCCCTCTGAAACCCATGTTTTTTTAACCTTACCTCACTGGTTGCTTATTACTAACTCTTTTATGAAAAACAGTTTATTTGTAGGTCATTTTTTGCATCTGTAAATTTAGCTAGGGCCTGTGTATCTCTAATTTACTGAAAGTATGATCTGGATAATTGGACAGAAAATAAAATAATGCATTTGGGGTGGTAATGTTTGGATTCCTGCTGTGCATTTTTGTATCTATTTTTTAACATACTGGCTTTATGTTACAGTTATTTTTGGCAATCAGTTTTAAGGCCAGTCTTTCTATCTTAAGCTGTACAGTATCTTGAGACAGAAAGACAGTTATGCATTTTTGTGTGAAAACCATTTTATTGTTTCACTGATGTTGATTGTGTGTGTCTCGTTATCTGTAGGTTCTTTGTTGAATGTGATGGCCCCCAGAGTATCTAATTGTGCAGGCTACTAGTGAGCTCTCATTCTACCACAGAGCACTGTTTTCCACAGTATTATATCTTATGACCCACTAGTAGGTCACCAGTCAACTTTGTGCATCAGAAATAGCATTAGAAAAGGAAAGTGGAAGGCAGAGGCAGGCGGATTTCTGAGTTTGAGGCCAGCTTGGTCTACAAAGTGAGTTCCAGGACAGCCAGGGCTATACAGAGAAACCCTGTCTCGAAAAACAAAAAAAAAAAACAAAACAAAAAAAAAAGAAAAGGAACGTGGAAACGTAAAGACATCCCCTAGTACAGAGGGAGATAGTTTCTCCTGAATTATCTTTGAAGTATTTGTTCTCTGTCAGGATTTCACTGCATTGTTTCATTATATTTTGTATATAGAGAGACTACCAAGGTCCTTTGTAGTAAACAATATTTGGAAAACACTTGGCCTGGAGCAGCATTTCGCAGCTGAAGCACTGTTGACATTTTGGGCTACATAATTTGTTGTGGGGGCTGGCCTCTGCATTGTAAAGTGTTTACCCATGTTCTTGGCTCATACCCACCCTATGTCAGTGGCACTTCTATTGGTGACAAAGTAAACTGTCCCCAGATCTTCCCTTCTATATCCTGGGGGACAAAGTTTCTTACAGTGAGATCTTTGTTGTCAAACAATTATTCTGACCAGTTACTGTCTTGGGTCAAAAAAGATAGCTTTCTGTGTGGGATAGACATTTTATCTATGTCATAAATTAGCTACAGAAGCTAACTCTATTATTGCCTAGTTATGTGAAGAGTTATGTTGTGTGTGACCTAGCATTTTTTAGTTTATGTTTGTTTTTATTTTGTGGTATTAAAGATTGAACTTGTTCATGCTTAGTGCTCTACCACTGAGTTTCTGCATGAATATGCTTTTAACCTTTAAATCCACTAACTTCTGCTACCAGATTAGAATTATTTTTACGTGGACAGAAGTTGATGTGGGTCATAACTTAAGAACCTGTTTTCTCTTATCTCTTTTTTGTTTTTTGGCCTTATTCACTATTTTATCAGAGCAACAAATAGAAAGAATTTAATACAAAACTATTTTCTTTACCTATTCTATTAGCATCTTTTTCTCTCCAGAAAGCACTTTCAAATCTGATTATTTTTTTCCTCCAGCTTTAAGGTATAGTTGATAGAGTTATATATATTCAAGATGTACAGTGGTATGGTATGCACTTACAATGCTTAATAATTGCCCAAATCTAATTGATTAACCTATCCATTAACATAGTTATAATTTGTGTATAGGTAGATAGAAGAAAAACACATCTTAGATCTACTCTGTTAGTAACTTTCAAATACAGAGTAGTTAGCTATAACAACTTTCTTAACTCGGGAGTGTATTGTATACCTTTGGGCATTAAAAGTTTATGACAGTGCTTTTATGTCCTATGTCTACTACATTTCTTTTTCCCTCCTGGGGTTGAACAAACGTATCACCTAGTGCTTGTTAGGGGGCCTTTTTATTGCTGATTATATCCCTAGCCTCTAATAGTAAGACTTTTTAAAGTCCTCCCTAGCACTTCCCTCCAATTTAAGCCAAATTACCCAGGATACTATTTGTATCTAATATCCTCCAGTGAAGCTTGTTTTAATCTGGTGTGGTATATTTGAACATTTTTAAAAATCTGAAGAATGTCATCAACTCTATTATATTGCTTTTAATATGGAAAGGAGCTAAGCATTATTTTTTTTTACATTGTTTCATAGTTGTACACAAAAGAATATTTTGTGACCTGTGAAAATTAAACTTCAAACTTTGTTGTCCTTGAATACAAGTTTTATAGAAATAAAGTAACAGTCATTTGGTTGCATATCATATGTGATTTCTTTGGGGCTGTAGCAGCAGAGTTAAGTAGTTGGCATAGGTTTATAGCCTGGGAAAATGAAAATATTTGCTGTTTGAGTCTACAGAAATGTTGCCAACCCCAGTTCTAGATGACTGGCTAATGCAGGATGGTTAACTATTCATTATCTTCTCTTCTGTAAAGTGTCAACTCCATAAAGGCAGAGATTCTTTCTTTGTTCCCCCGTGTATTCCCACGCACCAGGAACTATCTGGCTTATCATAACTGCTCACTGACTATGGAATAGAACAAAAAGTATCTGAATTATAAAAATGAATATTTAATTTTTAGAAAATGGAAGGCATTTTGTTCCTAGTTAGCATCAAGCAGAAAAAAAGACATTGAGAGAGAAAAGTTACCTAGCTAAATAAATGGTAGAGCTGGATCTCTTAGGGAATTTGAATCTATAGAACTCTGTGATCCTATTGCTGATCCATGCTGCCATTTAAGGAAGATATTTAGTTTTGTTCTAGGTAGATTGGCTTTTCTTCAGTTTGAGTGTTTTGCCATCACACCACAGTTGTTGCTGTGAAAGGCCAGTAAAACAGCTTACAGTGCACTCTTTTGGAAAGGAAGCCTCAGAGATTTAGTGTTAGCAGCATTTAACGTTTCTTGTTAATTTATCTACCTGTTGTATGTATTTAACCTAATTGTTTCCGTATTTGAAATAAATTTTGTAATTAGAATTGAACGATAGATGTTAGATGTAGTATAGACAATGGAAGGTTTGAATATTACTTTGAGTTTATTTATTTATTTATTTAGGCAGAATCTCTACGTAGCCCTGGTTAGCTTTCTATGTAGAGCAGGTTGGCCTTGAACTCACAGAGATCCACTTGCCTCTACCTTCAAAATTCTGGGATTAAAGGTATCTCAATGTGCTTGGCTTACTTTAAAATTTGAAATATTTCCTTGATGTGTGTGTTTTAAATATTTGAATTTAATTTTCTATTAAGTGTGAAAGCTTGGAGTTATACTAGAATGGTCATTTTCCTTCCATTGAATGCTCCAATTAAAAAATGATGGCACACTTAATACTATGTCAGTTTTCTTCTGTGGGTGTGGACTCAGGTCTCTATCCCAGCTCGTGGGCTGCACTGCGTCTTTGTTGACTTGAGACCAGTCTGCTTAACCAGGACTATATAATAGTTTTCCAATGTTTAATCTGTAGAAGCAGTAAGCGTCTTCTCATGTATGTGCCTTTGGTGTATCTGCTTCTCTTTATGACACACAGAGAGTAATGGAATGTCAGGCTTGCAGGGAACTGGATCTGATAGATTTTATTTAAATAAAGCATGTGATTCTCCCCCATCCCCTTTTTTCTGTATTACCAAGTACTCGAGAGTGCAGCCTGGTCTAGGGTACTATTATATCTTGTCACATCATTTCATGTTTACATCTATTAACTATATCTTTTTAAATTTTTATTCAGCTTTCTAAAACCAACTTTTCCAACAACAATGACTTCCGTGCTCTTCTCCAGTCTTTATATGCTACTTTCAAGGAGTTTAAAATGCACGAACAAATTGAAAATGAATACATTATTGGTTTACTTCAGCAACGCAGCCAGACCATATATAATGTACATTCTGACAATAAACTCTCCGAGATGCTCAGTCTCTTTGAAAAGGGGCTGAAGAATGTTAAGGTAAGTTGTAGAAATTGATATGTACTGATACTAATTTTTATTAGCAACTTTAATAAGTGATATTATTTATGGAAAGAGACTTCATTTATTTGAGATGGCTAGGAAGGCTGTTAATGAAGAATGGTTATAGTGAAGGCTTATAGCAAGGTGAACATAAGAGAGAACATCAGGACCAGGAGGAGGATTCTTGTTGCATCAGCTCTACTGAATTTTTGCTGAAGATAGGCCAGGGAATGAATCCCTGTACTCTGGAGGCAGAAGAAGGGGAATCTTTGTGAGTTCAAGGTCAGCCTGGTCTACATAGTGAGTTCTAGGCCAGCCAGGGCTATATAGGGAGACCTGTTTTCAAACAGAATAAAACTAACAAAATAGAATTGAAGGTGGAAAATGTAATTCAGTGGTAGAATTCTTGCTTAGCATGAGTAAGACCTTGAATTCAGTCTGTAGCAGTGGAAACAAAAAAAGAAATGGCAGCTATTGGTAGAGGAAGAGAGAGAGAAGTGAGAGAGAGTTGTACTGGACTTTGTATGTGGAAAGGGGCCAGGGATTGTGGTTTATCCTGAACGACTTAGTAATACAAGTGTGCATTATTAATAGGAGGAGAAGGCGTTGGTGGGTTTGAAGAGCAGAAAGAGTGAGATAGTGTGAAAAGCAGATTTGATAATTACTAGCATGTAAGTGGAACTGGAAGCCGTACATATGCATTTGTTTAAGGGATATGTCAAAATCTCAGCAGAGTTCAACAATGAACTGAATATTGGAAAGTAATTGACTACATGATCTAAAAGAAAAATCAGGTCATGACAGAGAGAAATTAGTACTTGTCTTAGTTACTTTTTTATTGGTGTAATAAAACACCATAGCCAAGAAAACTGAGAAAGGTTTATTTAGAGCTTATTCTTCCTTCCTCGTGTGTGTGTGTGTGTGTGTGTGTGTGTGTGTGTGTGTGTGTGTGTGTTAGCCAGCAGGTATAGTGATTAGAGCTGAGAGCAAAGTACTCAACTCTTAAACCACAAACAGGAAACTTGAGATGAACAAGTAAAAGTAGACTGAGCTTGAAATGAACAAGAAATGATGAGGATTTTTATTTAATCTCTTGAAGTCTGTTCCAAGTGACATACTTCTTTTAGCGGGGCCACATCTCCTATGTCTCCCCGGCAGTGCTGCTAAGCAGGTCCAAAACTCAGATACCAAAGCCTTTGGGGAACATTCCCATTCAGATCACCACAGTATCATATTTTTAAATATTTCATTATTTTGGATGCTCCCTATATTTTTACATTGGAAAAGATGGATACATTACAGAGAGGTTTGATTTTAATTCATATGTGAAAGAAATGTTTGGCTCTTGAAAGAAACATTTATTTCACATATGAATTAACCTCTGGAGAGGTGTCCAGAATTAGAATGATTAAAGTGTGAATTCCTTGCCTTTAGAAATGTTGATATTAATATGTATGGCCTGTTAGGATAACATAAAATATATTCTAAGAACTTTATAGTATATTTATAATATATTTTAAAGTATCTTTGCTGTATTTTAATAAAATTCAAAAGCCAGAATTGGAGTTAGTAGGGAGCTCTGAGCTTGGTGTTTCAGGGCTGTGTGTGGGAGGTGATGTGCCAAGGCTCAGTGTAGAGTGTAGACACGTTAGCAAGTGCTCTAGCATTGAGCTCCACCCTGGCTTCAAGGACATCTTTATGCTAAAAGAAAACTAAATGGACTTCCTGTGATCAAGCAGTATATAATGAAGCAAACCTTTATACATTACAGTGAAGCAAAACTTGCATATATCTGAGGCAGGATCCTACTATGTAGCCTGGCTGGTCTGGAACTTGCTATGTAGGCTAGGCTGACCTCAGATTTAGAGAACCATTTGTTCCTGCCTCCTGAGTTCTGGCATTAAAGATAAGCGCCTCTACTTCCTGCTAAATGTGTATTACTCTTTGTTTCTAGAATGAGTATGAACAGTTAAATTATGCAAAACAGCTGAAAGAGAGATTGGAGGCTTTTACAAGAGATTTTCTTCCTCACATGAAAGAGGAAGAAGAGGTAAGTAGAGTTTTTCTTTGTTGTGATTTATATTCGTAATTTAACAGAAGATACTATTTTGTGTTAAATTCCTCAA
This sequence comes from Mus minutoides, assembly GCA_902729485.2. NCBI lineage: Eukaryota > Metazoa > Chordata > Mammalia > Rodentia > Muridae > Mus > Mus minutoides. The sequence continues at coordinate 517,930 of LR750287.1, read as the reverse complement.
AATAAGAAGAAAATGTACTGTTGATAGAATCAGCTGTTCCTTCTTGGGCACAGGAATGAAATCCAGTGGAATTATAAAAAGCATAGCTTTAATTCTTTAGAAAGTTGCTACTTTTACTGAATGAATGATTTTATTTACTTAAGAATAAGTATATATATATATATATATATATATATATATATATTTAAAATACTTTTTTATGTATATGAGTACACTGTCGCTGTCTTCAGACACACCAGAAGAGGGCATCAGATCCAATTATACATGGTTGTGAGCCACCATGTGGGTACTTGGAATTAAACTCAGGACCTCTGGAAGAATAGTCAGTGCTCTTAAGCACTGAGCCATCTCTCCAGCCCCATAAATTTATTTTTATGTGTGATGGCACTGTAATACATTTTCATAATTGTCACTAATTTTTTCAGAACTTTTAGAAGATTCTGTAAATCTTTAAATATTTTCTTTTTGCCAGGTTCAAAGAGTTTTTAGCGTTTTTTCATGAGTGGACTTGAGTAATTCAATACTGGCTGAGTTTATCACTGTTGTGCCTCACATACGTGCATTAGCATGTCACTAACACACTGCAAAGCAATTTGTGTTCTTTGAGTAATAAAGGATGATTAAATATCCAGTGTAAGATAAAGAGAAACTATCCTCTGAGGACTGACTGCTTCTGCCTTTTTTCTCTTTTAAAGATCTGTTTTTATTTTACATGTATGAGTGTTTTTTCTGCATGTTTGTATGTGCACTTTGTGCCAAAGGACAATGTCTGTCTTTCTGGAGTGAAGTTCCAGATGCATGTGAGGCACCATATGGGCACTAAAGCTAAACCAGGCCCTTCGCAGTAGCAGCAAGTAGCCTTAACTGCCTAGCCATCTTTCCAGTTCTACTTTGAAAAACAAAGCCAAATCATTTATTGTGCATTTGGGAATTGTCTCCTTCCTCTATGGGTTCTGAGAATTCAACTCAGGTCATCTTTCTTGGGAGCAAATATTTTTACCCACCAAGCCACCTTGTTGGCCTATGGATACTCTTTTTTAGTTGTAAATCATTTATTGTAGTGATTTGCAATTATGCTTTCATCTTAAAATGCCTTGATAATAAAATGAAGTGTAGGCTACCTTCAAAACTACTTGGGATAGGCAGCATTGCCTTGGTGGTGTTCTTTGGTAGTTGATATTATTCTTTACATTGTAATGTGTAGCCAGTGCTGAAAACAAGGTAACAAACAGTCTTTTTTCTTTTTGAAAAAAAATGTTTTTCTCTCATAATATATCCTGGTTATGGTTTCCCCTCTCTCTACTCCTCCTGGCTTCTCCCTACCTCTCTTTCTACCTGGATCGAATTCCTCTTCTGTTTCTCACTAGAAAACAAACAGGCTTCTGTGGAATAGTAAAATTATAATAAGATAAAACAGAAAAGCTAGTGCTCAGAATTGAACAAAACAAACAGAAAAGAACCCAAGAGAAGGCACAGGAATCAGAGAGCCTCCCAATCGCACACTCAGGGATCCCATAGAAACACCAAACTGCACCTGGAAGCAACAACAAAGCCTTGGTTCTTCATTTAAAAATTATAATCCTATAAATTGGAGGTTAGGGCTGTTTTGCAGAAGAAATCTCTGAAAAGTTTTACAGGACCCACTGAACTAAAATAATGTTTAGAACAAGCAGGTTGGATAGGTCATATCGACTGAGCTGGGATTGTTAGGGTTCTTGTATATTGGGTGTCAGTAAAGGCCCTGTTCTGTTAGAATTTAACTTTCAGGGGCTAAGTCTGTGAGTATGGCAGGGAACATGGCATCAGGGAGCAGGAAGGCATGGTGCTGGAGAAGTAACTAGGAGCTGTATCCTGATCTGTAGGCAGGCAAGTGGACAGGAAAGCAACACCCCCCCCCCTGCTCCCCGCCAACCCCCTGCACTCCCCAGTGGCCTGACACACTTGACACACTTCCTCCAACAAGATCATACCTTCTAATCCTTCTCAAATAGTGCAACTCCCTGATGACTAAGCATTCAAATATATGAGCCTATGGGATCTTTCTCAAACCACCACAGGCAGGTAGGTACTGGGCTAAATGTCTAATAATAACTAAATGATTGACTGTTTAACAAGCTTGGTACAGGAAAACCTTCCTGTTCTTAATAATTTATAGAGGCTTGCAAAATTAGAGAAATTACACATTTTTTGATAATTTAGAGGTAATAACTACAATTTTTATCTCTTTGAAATGTATGTTCATAGAACTTGGTTTGAACCATTAGTAAAGGGTCTTGGGTAAAATAAATTGAAAATCTTTCCCCATGAATATTATTTAATTTAGGTTTTTCAGCCCATGTTAATGGAATATTTTACCTATGAGGAGCTTAAAGATATCAAGAAGAAAGTGATTGCACAGCACTGCTCACAGAAGGACACAGCAGAGCTCCTCAGAGGGCTCAGTCTGTGGAACCAAGCTGAGGAGCGGCAGAAGGTCCTCAAGTACTCTGTGGATGAAAAGGCAGACACAGGTAAGACTCACCTGCTCTTGATAGAACAGTTTATTAGTGCTGTTCACATTTTGTTACACATTCTATCTGAGAACAAATTTAGGTCAGGATCATACTGTGGTTCGTTTAAACCATTCTCACATAAAGCTATAATTAAAGACAGTAGTTTTTATTTAGTAGAATTTAGTGTTTACAATATTCTTCGATCTAGGGTTGTGTTACATGTAGTGTGGTGTTTCTTGAGTATATTTGTAGGTATAAAATTAGTACTATTTTGACCAGTGAACATTCAGGACTGCTATGTTCAGAGTATAGTATCAGCCAGCTTTCTGAGCTCCTTTGATTATAGTGACAAGTTTAAAAGTTTTTTCTTTCTTTTTATTGTATGTATATGAGTGTTTTTTCTTTATTTTTATTGTATGTATATGGGTGTTTTTTCTTTATTTTTATTGTATGTATATGGGTGTTTTTTCTTTATTTTTATTGTATGTATATGGGTGTTTTGCGCTTGTGTGTGTGTGTGTGTATCTGTGTACCATTTGCATTCAGTACTTGCATACCCCAGAAGAGGGTGTCAGATCCCCCGGGGACTGGAGTTACAGTTGATTGTATGCTACCATGTGGATCCTGTGAATAGAACTTGGGTCGTCAAGGAGAACAGCTAGTGTTCTTAACCTCTGGGCCATCTCTCCAGCCTCACAGTAGACAGTAGCAGGTTTTATTTTTGTGTTTTTTTTTTCACTTTTCAAAATGAGTTAATTTATAAACATTGTCCTTGAATTAGGTTTAACATAGAAAATTTGGGCTTTATAATGGCATGAAAGTAATTTGTATACTTGAGTTTTGAATTTTGACCCTTTTTCTGTTGGCCTAGCTTACGTGCTGAATAGAAAATAGAAAACTTTGTAAATGTCCAGATGCTAGGTAGCAGCAGCAGCGAGCCATGGCTTCTAGACAAACGTGTCCCTTCCAGGGATCAACCAGTTCATGCTGTCCATGGAGAACATTCGATGATCTACGAACTCCAGCCATCGTGGCTGCTAGGTTAGGTGCACTTTTGTTCCTGCACATAAGGAGCTGAGGATGAATTTGTTGTGAGTTAAGGAAAAGAATGTTTATAATTTTATTTTTATCCTCTGTTGTTTATCATTCTCTCAGTTTATCTCCAGTAATGTTCAGGGTAGTGAGTGTGAGAGAGAAGCAAAGCAAAACTTTAGTCATTTTGAGAATGCATATAAGAAGTGCAAATGAAATAAATGCTTATTTCTTCTAGTAGACTTTGAATATTTTTATTCATCTCAATTGTTTGGCTTTTTAAAACATTAAAAAACCAGTTAGTTCTAGGCATGGTTGTACAGACCTTTAATTCCCTGCACTTTGGAGGCACAGAGGCAGGCAGATCTCCAAGTTTGAGGCCAGCTTAGTCTACATAGTAAATTCCAGGCCCGCCAGGGCTACATAGACAGACAAACAAAAGAATACAGATGGTTGGCATCCTTCCTCTAGTAGCATTTCTGCTTCTTGATTAGTGGTGGCAATGTGAGTCCTGTAAAATGCTGTACAATTTTTTGAAATTGTTTTTTTCCAGTATGAAAGCAGTCAGATTCATGTTTAAACAAAAGCAAGTTGAAGCTGTGATTAAACCCATAAAGTTCATGAGCTTTACTCTTGGAATCCAGCTTGTGCCCTGGAGACCATGCCAAAGCCTGTTAAGTCTTGTTTAATTGTAACTATAAGATGGAGTTTAAAAGCGTCACACATTTAATTTTCCCTCTCCTTCAAAGCAAATTATAGCTACTTTATGTGTAAATATTTGGCACTTTAAAAGTGGCAGTTTAAAGTAGTTTGATCATATGTTTTTATATTGAAGATTCTTTGTGAAGACAAACCATATATATAAGATAGTGAAATTTTTCTTCTGGTCATCCTCATTGTCCCTCCATCTCCCCCCTTCCTTCTCTTCCTCCTCCTTTTTTTTTTTTTTTTTTTTTTTTTTTTTTTTTTTTTTTTTTTTTTTTTTTTTTTTTTTTTTTTCCCTTTTTGAGACACAGTTTGTGTAGTCCTGGCTGTCCTTGAACTCACAGAGATTTGCCTACCTCTGCCTCCTGAGTGCTGTGATTAAAGGTGCCACCACTGCCCTGCAAATCTCAAATTCTTAAATAGTACTTAACTCAGTTTATCTTAACACCCCGTGTTTGTTTTTCTTTCAGAAAAATGCTAGCATTATGAAATCATAGGAAGTTGAATCTTTCTACAATAATTAATAGCAGAAGATTTCTTTACTAGTTTACTAGGGAAATTTGTTTGCAGAGTAGGCACATAGCTTAAGTAGGTTAAGGCATTTGTAAATGAAAGACCTTTTATGAAATGTCAAAATCAGAGAGAACACAAGAAAGGAACTAAGAGGAGCCTCAGTGCATGAATAGAAAATGTGAGCATGTGTGTCATTTAATAATGCTTTGTAGAGCTCATAATCTGGCTGAGTATATGCTTGCTGATTTAAAGCAGTGTAACCTGTTTGGTTCCTTTTTCAAATGATGCTGCTTATGCTACAAAGTGGGTATTGTTCTGTCTATGATGCCTCTGTAAGAGGAAGTCAGTTCAGTGTTCATTATTGTCGCTCCCACTGATGAAGTATGATCTGGGCTGTGATAGTTTAACCCACGGGTTCTTAACAAGTTCAACATCCCCATGTTACCTCTAATAGGTGTTATTTCCTTTTCACATGTTGCAAGCAGGAAGAAATCGACTTCAGGCTCTGGCTTTTACTCATGATTGTAATTTCTTAATGCATTTGCTCATGTAGCCGTACTGTTAAAGATTTTCTTTTTTATTTCAGAAGCGGAAGTGTCAGAACACTCCACAGGTATAACCCATCTTCCTCCTGAGGTAATGCTGTCCATTTTCAGTTACCTTAATCCTCAAGAATTGTGTCGGTGTAGTCAAGTCAGTACTAAGTGGTCTCAGCTGGCAAAAACAGGATCTTTGTGGAAACATCTTTACCCTGTTCATTGGGCAAGAGGTAGGTAAATGGGACTTTGAATTTGTTTAAAAAGTATTCCAGTCTGCCTTTTTAGACAAATGGTAACAGCCATTACTACATAACGCCAGGGAAGGGAAACTTTGAGGGTTTGACTAAAACATAGATTTTTTTATAGTTGATGTGGTTTTAGTATACAGTTTAGAAGAGCTAGTCATGGTGAAGTATTTGTGAGTAAATTATTAATGGCTCCTATTACCTTCAGAATAATGATGAAAAATACACCAGAGAGATTGTAAAAACTACTGGTAAAATGTTGATAATTGTTGAAGATAAAAAAAATGGGTACACAGATTCATTGTATTGTATCTTTATACATATGACAGTTGTAGGAATTTTTCATAGCAAAAGTTTAAGATAAATATAAGTGCTTTTTTTTAGAACTGTTAAAATTATACTATTTGAGTATTTTAAACATAGAATCAGTTCTGTAAAGTATAAAGGTGAGATATATACAGTTTCCCTTTGGTCATGGCTTAAAGTAACTGACTCTGGTTTTGTCTTTGACATAGCTTTTTACAAAGTTGGTTAATGTATTGCTCTTTAAATCATATTAGTTACATTGCACCAAGTTACTTTCGCATACGAAGGTTTAGAGAAACTTCCCATGAGTATGTAATACAATCATGGCATGTTTACAGCTATTGTATACTACATTACTTCATCACTGAATTAAAACAGTGTCTTTTAAATATCATCTTCAAAATTTTCCCTTATAGGGAATTTTGCAATGGAAATATGTATTTCTTAAGAAAAGAATTGACTGATTTAAATTATGAGTCTTATTTTAAAAACCAGTTTATTTGATAAGATGTATAGCTCTTTTTTTTTTTTTTTCAAAGAAAGCTTCTTACTATCTTACTGTGTATCCCTGGCTGGCCTGGATCTCACCCAGGCCACCTCCTCCTTCCTCTGCCAGCACTGTGCTTTGAATATTCTACTGCCTCACCTGACCTCTTAATGTCTGTCCTCCTGCATCAAACTCCTGCCTCACCTGACCTCTTAATGTCTGTCCTCCTGCATCAAACTCCTTAGTGCTGAAATTAGAGGCACCTGACTAGGAAGTTGTTAAATATTTAGTGTTTTAGAAATGATCAGAGTTATTAGTTTTGTATGGATTTCTTTTTCATATTACTTGTAGGATGGTAAACAAGTAAAACATCAGATAAGGCACATGAATGAATCAAGTTTTTCTTGTTCAGCTGTTTTTAAGAATTAAGACAAATTCAAATAATGGTTTGAATATTATCAAAGGTGATAATGCATATTTCATGAAGCCACTGCATGGTAAATATGCAACTTTACTTTTTTCTGTTTTTTTCACACATTTAGACCTTGGTTAAAAATTCCTTTTGTTTATGATATTTGTTTTTGCCGTTTGGATATTTGCAATATCTGGAGACATCCTTGCCTCTCTTGGATCTGGTTACTGTGCCATCATCTAGTGCAGTGGTTCTCAGCTACGGGGCTGGGACCCCTCTGGGGTTGCATATCAGATATCCTACATATAAGATATTTGTATTATGATTTATAACAGCAAAATTACAGTTCTAAGATAGCAACAAAAGGTCATCACAACATGAACTATATTAAATGACTGTAGCATTAGGAAAGTTGAGAACCATTGATGTAGTGGGTAGAGGCCTATGTTGCTAAGTACCTTGTAATCCATTGGTCAGCAACTTACCCAGCCTCAGATATCAATGGTGTCTAGGTTGGGAAATCTTAAGGAAGATATAATTTTAAGAATGTAATAAATTGATTGTTATTTTCTATATCTTCATGAACATATACATGTACTGTGATTGTAGGAGCTTACATTTATGATCTTGCTTTTCCTCAGCGTGTCCCATCTTCTCTTCCTACCTACTGTACATTGCTGACCAACCAGTATAGAGAAGCTAGCTGTCCTCAGAATGGGGCTATTTCTGGACCCAAAGTAAAGTCACAGCAGGGAAGAAAAGATTAGGTTATTTCTAGTAATTTTAAAAATTGTACCTATAAATACTGATAATTACTTTTTTAAAAATCATATTATGCTTAGAAACCTCATTATACTAAGCTTTTTATAACCTTTATAAAGAGTAACACAGATACATACATGGCAGGTATACAGCAGACTGTAAGCTTCTCAAGTTCTTTTTCTTTAGTTTTAAAGAAAGATTACCCTGGGAAATACTTACTGTTGGTTAGTAATTAGAACTATTAATTAAACTCATATACTCATAGTTCTTTTTTATGTTTTAAATGGAATCCTTTGCCTATATATGTGTAGGGTTTTTTTTTTTAATCACAGATATTTCTAAAAATAGCCATTGCCTGAAGTTCAAATGTAAATAGGAGATTATAATGATTTATCTAATTTGACTTTGTTCCTCTCATCCATTCACGGTGTAGGTGACTGGTATAGTGGTCCTGCCACTGAACTTGATACTGAGCCTGATGAGGAATGGGTGAGAAATAGGAAAGATGAAAGTCGTGCTTTCCAGGAGTGGGATGAAGATGCCGATATAGATGAATCTGGTATTTCACACTTGGAATAAAAATTATTACATGGTGTTTAAATAATAGGCATTCCAGTTAATAATTATTAGGCCTTAAAATTCATGTATTTTATGTTTTCTAAAGACTTGAAAAGCCTACTTCTCTGAAGAACTTGAAGGAATAATAAGTAAATTTAGAATTTCTTGTTAGAAGTATTTCTTAAAAGAGAATGTTTTCTTTTTTAATATTAAATTAAAATCAGAAACTGATGGCTATTTTTGTGTGGAAATAAACTATTTTCATTATAGTCTTTACAGTTTACAATATGTGATTTAGGAGTATTTCGGGTTAATCGGTTCATCAGCATCTATTGAATCATCTATGGTTGAGAGATGGGAGGCAGGATGATGGTATGTTTATAAAGTCATGTCACTTGCCTCAAGGTTGTTACAGAGTTAAGAGGTAATTTGTATAAGAGACTTTGGGTGGGTATAGTTTAGGGTAGAACTTTGTATAACATGTATAAAGCCCTGGGTTTAGTCTCCAACACTACAAAAAATAATTCATACGTGAAAATTAATTGTGTTGCACAGTTTTGGTCCACCCCCATTAAGTACTATATGAGGGATGGTCTGAGAGTGGATAAAAATTCATCCCTACTGTTAGATAATAGAAGTAAGGGAGAATTTAGAATATATAATATCTTTGTTCGAGGTACATAATGAGAATTGCTGTAATAGAGATTCACAGTGATGTTTGGGAGTATAAAGGAGGAAGACAGATTAGATTGTGTCTTAGATATTATTTAGATAATTCTTAAAAGATCATAAAATAGTAAAAATTTATAGATGAGAAATTTTCAGAAGTTTCTGTTTATAAAACTACGATAAGCTGGTTTGGTGGAAGATGTGTATGTATAGAGAAGAAGAACTCCAGTGATTATTACTCCACTAGTGAAAGTGGCTCAGGTTTTGATGAATTGGAGAGCACCCATTTTGGTATAGTTTCAGGAGTTTGGAAATTTGTTTAATAAGGCAGATATTAGTCTAGTTAGTTTCAATCGTATGCTTCTCTGTGGCAGGCAGTAGAATGTGTAATTAGTTTTTTTTTTTTTTTTTTTTTTTTTTTTTTTTTTTTTTTTTTTTTTTTTAGTAAACAAAGCATACCTAGACAGGGAGGGCCACAGGGAAAAGAATGAATTAAGAATAAAAGTATAGTGGAATAAGAAATGTTTGCTGAAGAGATTTTTAGTGATACACATATTGTCCAAGTAAAGGAAGAACTTGAGGTATTTCTGAAATTCTCAAAGTCAATAAAATATTTAGTAATCACTCTTTTCACATAACTTTCTTTTAACCACTATATTTAATTTTATTTCAAACAAATCTTTAATATATTAAGCTACTTTATTGTGCAGTACATTAAGGTTAGGAGTTTCGATAAGTATAGTAAAGATAGAATCCTGAAAAGTGATACAGATTTTAGGCTTACTTACAGTGTGTTTTCTTTTTATTAAATTGGAGTTGTAGGAAAATTTATTTTCCTTAATTTTGGGGCTTGAATTCAGGTCTTCACTCATCCTGTAACAACAGTCTGCTGGCAAGCTCAACCTGTAGTTTTCTGTTTGCTGTTAGAGAGTCTTGCTTGTTATAGACATCCAAGCTCTATAAAAATATCCAAGTACAGAAAGCCATGTTTATGTTTAAACTTCTTATGAGCTGAGGTGTCTTTTGCTTGAAGATTCATACAGATTAGGTTAATGGAGTTGTTTCACATCTAGCTCTGTGTGTCCTTTATAATTAGGTAGAATAACTTATGTTACTTTTAAAAAAGCCAAAAAATTGTAGATCATTTATTCCTTCTCTTGAATGAGTTTTACAGTTCTTTGACTATTCAGAACTTTTTCTTGTTGCTGGAAAGTGAATTGTTTGCAAAAGTGAGGGTAGTATAGAGTATTTCATATTTAATATTTTGATGCATCCTATTGGTGGCATACTTAAATTGGTATATCTAGTTCTTAGATGTTTGAATTCATTTTACAGAAGAGTCTGCAGAGGAATCGGTTGCTATCAGCATTGCACAAATGGAAAAACGTTTACTCCATGGCTTAATTCATAATGTTCTGCCATATGTTGGTACCTCTGTAAAAACTTTAGTGTTAGCATACAGCTCTGCAGTCTCCAGCAAAATGGTATGTACAAATGAACACTAGCTTGAGTATTAAGAAAAATAGCAGTGAGACAACTTTGGTTTACTTATTAATGTTTAAGAGGGAAAGAATAGTATCTTCCCATGGATAGGAGTACACTGTTTGCTTTCATATAATTTCATTTCTTAGGGTATTCTATGTAGCATAGGAATCTTGCCTGTGTTATAGATAAGGGAACTAAAACTAGTCAGCTAAGCGTTTACTTGGATAGATAGATGTTAAGTGGTGAGTCTTAATTCTTATGGTTGATTATAACATGGAAGGCATAGCATAGGAAGATGCACAAGTGAGATAATTAGTTTTATAAAATTATGACTTCCTACATACAGTCACCTTGAGTATTCCTTTAAAAGGGTGATTTTTCTGGGTCTAATTTCTAAGAAACTTTAAGGAGATTACTAGAAATATGGGCCCAGGGATTGGAGAGGTAAAAGGCTCATTTGGTAAAGTGCCTTTTGTGTAAGTGTGAGAACCTGGATCCTCAGAATGTAGATATGTGTATAATGGCATGTATTTGTAACCACAGTGCTGGGGCCAGGAGAAATGGATGCAGAGACAGGCAGATACCTGGTACTTTTTGTGCAGTTATACTAGCAGAACCTATGGTTTAGAGTTCAGTGAGAGATTGTGTCTCAGACAATTAAATGGAGGAAGACACCCTGGGTTAACTTCAGGCCTCCACATACACCTCACCAAAACGAAATTTGAGCACAGAGTGTAACTATTTTAATGCGTTCGTGGAGTGATTTTTTTTTTCCAGTATGCATGTAGACTTGGGAAAAACCACTGTGTTATATTTATCATTGTCTGTTGCTCATCTAACTGAAGTTCTCACAGGTCCTCACAGTGCATTTCCTTTCCTTCTTAGGTTAGACAGATTTTAGAGCTTTGTCCTAACCTGGAACATCTGGATCTTACCCAGACCGACATTTCCGATTCTGCATTTGACAGGTTAATTATTTTAAATATCTAAATACAGTAAATAAAATAAAACAAAGCCAGCAAAAAAATTGTCTATTTTCTTGTTTACATAATTGCTGTTTACTAAATCCCTACTGTGTATGGTGGTGACTTGATAGAACCTTCCCAAGTTTTTCCCCCTTGTTCATATGTGACTGCTAAGCTTGTTGTAGAACTGTTGTCTAGATCAGTATTACTGTTCTCAAGGTTTTATTCCAGATTTTAAGCGCCTTTTCACAGAGCTCCCTTTTAATGTAATTCATTGTTTCTTGGTTCAGTACCAGTGTGTTCAAGCCAGGCAAATGATTCTTCCTTGGAGATTGCTAGGTTTCTTGTTATTTTAGCTCCCCCTTTTCACAGTTCTGATATATCCTATTTCAAAGGGAGAGAAAGGGTCTTTACCTGTTTCTAGAGTTTGTTTCTTCTGTATCTTCATTATACTGTAGCAACTCTTCCATGTGTGTGCTGCCTCTCCTCTAACTGCTTACTTTTTACAGGAAACTAAGTCTCTCCTATCCATTTCTTTCTGCTTTCTCTTTTCATTCTTTAATTACTTGTCTTAGTATTTTTTTTCTTATGTCTAACACTTAAAATATTCCCTGATGATAGAAATTCCAGAATGTTTAAGTAATGATTTTGTATTTTAAGTAATGCTCTTACCCATCTGTATGTATAGTTTAATGCTTTTCAGGAATTTAATAGTCTTCTTCCCTCTTGTAGTTGGTCTTGGCTCGGTTGCTGCCAGAGTCTTCGGCATCTTGATCTGTCTGGATGTGAAAAAATCACAGACATGGCTCTAGAGAAGATTTCTAGAGCTCTTGGAGTTCTGACATCTCATCAGAGTGGCTTTCTGAAAAGTGCAGGCAAGGCTGCTTCAACTCCATGGACAAATACAGACATTACCATGCCATCCACCACGCAGTATGCCTGTTTGCACAATTTAACTGACAAAGGCGTTGGTGAAGAAATAGACAATGAGCACTCTTGGACTGATCCTGTGTCTTCTGAAAGTTTCACTTCTCCGTATGTGTGGATGCTAGATGCTGAAGATTTGGCTGACATTGAAGATGCTGTAGAGTGGAGACACAGAAATGTTGAGAGTCTCTGTGTGATGGAAACAGCCTCCAACTTTGGTTGTTCCTCCGCTGGTTGTTACAGTAAGGACATTGTGGGATTAAGGACTAGTGTCTGTTGGCAACAGCATTGTGCTTCTCCGGCCTTTGCATATTGTGGCCATTCATTCTGTTGTACAGGGACAGCTTTAAGAACTATGTCTACACTCCCAGCGACTTCTGCAATGTGTAGAAAAGCATTAAGGACTACATTGCCCAGGGGGAAAGACTTAATTTATTTTGGGAGTGAAAAGTCTGACCAAGAGACTGGACGAGTACTTTTGTTCCTCAGTCTGTCTGGATGTTACCAGATCACAGACCATGGTCTCAGGTGGGTGATCAGCTCTAGTTATTAGGAAATGGACGTATTTGCAGACGAAATATTACATTCCTGATCTAAGTTTTTCACTTGCCTTTCTTAAGCAAGAAAGTTAACCAAGGTTTGTTACAAGTATTGGAGGAATAGTGCTTCTGATACCAACATGACGTTTCATTTTAGTCAGTTCAAATACATTGTGGAATATAGAGGAATATACATTTAGAAGTTTAATTGCTTAATAATTGGCCACATTACTTTTTTTTCTTTTTTTTTTTTTTTTTTTTTTTTTTTTTTTTTTTTTTTTTTGGTTTTTCAAGACAAGGTTTCTCTGTATAGCCCTGGCTGTCCTGGAGCTCACTCTGTAGACCAGGCTGGCCACGAACTCAGAAATCCACCTGCCTCTGCCTCCCGAGTACTGGGATTAAAGGTGTGCACCACCACGCCCGGCTACATTACATTTTTATAATACAGTTTGGTAGATAAATGTATAGGTTATAATCTCAAGGATATGTTACAGAAGTAAATTTTATATTGAGGACTTTGTCAACCATGTCTATTGTAGTTTGGTGTGATTTTTATACTGTGAAGTGCCTATAAACCAAATTGCTGTTGATCTGTGTCCACTCATTGCTGCTGTTGTTGAGACACTGTTAGTAGGTAACCTTGGCTGGCCTGATGGACCAGTCTAGCTTTGAACTTGAGGAGATCCACCTAGCTCTGCTTCCTAAGTGCTACGATTAAAGGCGGCACTTACTGCTTTCTTGAGGCAAGGTCTCACCCTCTCCCGGGGGGACCTTCATACTTGCTGCAGTCCTACTTCCCAGCATCCACATGGGAGCTCATGGGAGCTGGAAACGTTCTGTACCTCCAGTTCTAGGTGACCCAGTGCCCTCTTCTGTCCTCTGAAGGACCAGGTAGCAATTTGGTGCACGCATACATACAGGCACACTACCTCCAGTTTCAGCATTGCTGGAGGTCAAACCTAGACCTTTGTGCATGCCAGCAACTCTAGCAACTCAACTGTGTTAACATCCTAACCCTATGGGCCCAGTCTTCAGCATAGTATATTAATTGCTCCAACCCTTTTAAGTGGAGAGAAAAGTGGGAGTAAAGTGTTGAATATCTCTTCAGAGGCTGAGAGGCAGATCTCAGCAGCCGGATCTTCCTTATGTTGGGTGGACCCACTTAGAGCTATTAGTTTATGGATATTCTTTTTGTTATAAGATTTATTTTTAATTATGTATGTAGGTGTATGTTTTTGCATTTGCACATATATGGAGGTGCCTGTAGAGGCCAGAGGCAATGGATCCTCTGGAACTGTAGTTATGATTGGTGGTGAGCTGCTTGATGAGGGTGCTGGGAACAGAACTTGGCTCTACTTAGTTAGTACTCTTAATCTCTGAGTTCTCTCCAGCTCCAGTCATAAAATGTTAGAGGCAGTAAATGCAGAAGCATACACACCTATAGTTTAAAATAAGCTGGAATAGTCAAATCCTTTAGGATTTCATGGGTTTTAATGCTACTGTAAATAGAATTACATTCTTAACGTCATTTTTCTTTTTATTTAATTAGGTATTTTCTTCATTTACATTTCAAATGCTATCCCAAAAGTCCCCTATACCCTCCCACCGCCCTGCTCCCCTACCCACTCACTCCCACTTCTTGGCCCTAGCATTCCCCTTAATTTCCCTTTTCAATTGTTCATTGCTAGTGTATAGAAAATAATTTAGTTTTGAGTCAGGCATTCATCATAGAGGTTTCCCTCAAACTCTGTTCCAGCCTCCCAAGTTCTGAGGTTGTAGATGTATGAATGACCTCATGTGGACAAATGTTCAGTAACGGAATTGGTTTTTGTGTGTTGGTTTATTACACATCTGTTTTGATAACTTTTTAGCTGTATCTGTGTTTTGTATGTGGTTTTGTTTTGTTTTGTTTTTTTGACCCTTTTCCCCCATGAACTAACCCAGGACTTTGGATATGCCAAAGTGTTCTTCAGGCGAGCTATACCCTTAAGTCTACTTACATCATTTATAAACAGATCATTTAAATTATAACTTTCCTGTTTGGGTGCCTTTGCTTTGTTTTGCTTATCCAGTTGTTCTGACTAAACTTATAGTTTTTTAACATAAATAGAAATGACAGTGCAATATTAGTGACCATAACTTTGTAATAAGTTTACAAATTTGTCTTCCAGCTTCTGTTAATTGAGATTGGCTCTCTGGAGTCTCTTGATCTTAAATGTGAATCTTAAAGGTAGCAGCATCACTGAAAAGCCCTCGATGAGTCATAAAAAGCTGTACCCAGGTCTCCCTTTAATTAGCTCTAAAGAAGAGTTTTCTTATCCTCCACAGTTATTCACTGCTTGTGTGATATTGGAAGTCTGCCTTATGAGTCTTATCCTCCACAGTTATTCACTGCTTGTGTGATATTGGAAGTCTGCCTTATGAGTTTTGAGCTGAGTCTTAGAAGTGTGGTGAACTTCCTGCATTAGTTTTGTGAGTTTACTAAGGCTTCTGAACTTCTCCCTCTAGGAGAGAATGTCTGAATTTAGGAGGAATGGTATACAATACCCCTTCTTCTAACTCTTTGATTCTTCCTATACCCACATCCCTGATATTATCTGAGTTTTGGAGGCCCTGATGTTATCTGAGTTTTGGAGGGGCTGATAAACAAATCTGGTCTTTTTCTTCCATTTGTGTCTGAGTATTCATTATAACACCTTCTACAGTGGCAGCTGACACTTAATCCCAGTAGTTTGACAAAATCTGAGGCTCTGAAAAAACTGCCTAAAGTTTTCGTCCATGACCAAGATTGACAGCCACAGTAATCTGTGGGCATAAACACAAATATTGAGTAGAATCCAGTATGTAGGCATATCACATTTATTTAAACAAAACAGTAGTAGTGGCCTTCCTGGCTGCCAAAACACAGAGAGGTAGCTCACTTCTGGTACTGTGACTTTTTAAGGGTACTTTTTCCTCTGTGTGTAAGGTGCCTTCCTTCAAACTGTTTACATCTTTTTTTTGTGGGGGTTCACAGGTGGTGTGTGAATAAGGGATTTATTTAGATCCAGAATCCCAGGTAGTCCAGGCTGACCTCAGATTTACTTATGTATTCAAAGCTGACCTCCTTGAGCTCCTGATGCTTCTGTCTTGTCTTTCTCAAGTGCTGGGATTAATGACTTGGAGTGCTGCTCTAGGGATGCTGGGTATCTCGCTACCTCCCAGGAGTTTGGCAGGGCAAGCTTATGTTGCTTGCTCTGGCTCAGGATAGCATAAGGGGGAGTAAAGCTGTGCACTTGCTCCCAGAACTGCTTCTGGAGCCAGCTCATGGGTTCTGCCAGGCTCCAGGAGCCTCTCCGTGGGTCACACTTGGCACTCAAAGGCACTAGGACAATAATCTTGTCCTTCAGTTTACTTTTATAGGGGAGAAATTACAAAGTTTATTATAGAGAAGGAAACTGCCCCTAGAACTGAATGATCTTTTTTCATTCACACCACCACACACTTGTCATGCACCAAAACCTTCCAGAGACCCACCATCAGGACAATATTTGACTTTTGTCATTTTTTTTTTCTAATGTGACATATCTTTTAGAAGCAGCTGCAGAGATGCTGTATTTCAGAGTTTAGTCCCCTGAGAGCAGCTCTAGAATCAAATTCTGAGCTTATAATCTCAGAAACCTATGTGACACTTGAGTCTTAGAAGAGGAAGCTCTGAGGCAGACTTGGTTTCAGATAAGCCAAAACCCTGGTCTGGGGTTGGAGAGATGGCTCATTGATTGAAAGCTCTTACTGCTTTTGAGTTCAATGCCCATCACCAACATGATGGCTTACAGGAAGTCCATAAGTTCAGTTCCAGGGGATCTAATGCCCTCTTCTGGCCTCCACTGGTACCAGGCATGCACATGATACATAGACATACACCCAGGCCAAACACTCATAGGTATATAATAATATAAAAACAAACTAATGTCAGTGACTCTGAAGCACCCATCAGCACCATGGGCCCAGGGTCCTAGGTCTTAGTTGGCACAGACAGTGCACCATCTCAAACTGGGAATAGCATGACAGCTTAGGATGACCAAGGTTCTTTCTCTGATGACAAAGCGTTAGAGGTGGAAGGATACCATGACTCCTTCCCTCTGGAGCAGGGCAGCAGATGTTCATGGTTTCAAAACTATGTACTGGAGTTGTTGTTGGGTTGAAGATGGGGCACAGTGTTGGCTCTCTCTGGCATGTCGCAGCTGTGTGATCACTAGGTAGCTGTCAGCCGTGGTTAATACCTGTGAGGAACTGTAAGTGGTGAAGGTGGTTGCGGCGTGCTAGAGGTTCTTACTTTCCTTTTTACCTTGAAGTCCATCCTGTTTGCTGGTTGGTTTGGGCTTTGGAGATGAGATGTTTTCTTTCAGGTTCTAGTGTACTAGTCCTTCTTCTTGTGTTGGTTTTATGAAAATACAGTGTTTATTGGTTGTCTTAGCTGCATTTGGGGGAGGGGCCATTTGTTAGGGGCATTTAGTTGGCTATTTGCTGATATCTCCTCTAAAAGTTCTTAAAGTCATTGTTTACTAATTCTACCATCTTTATTATTATATTGCTGTGTGTTTCTTTTGTGTGTTTTTAATCATTTTTTTCTCTCAGATTCTTTCAATATTTAATAGTTTTTGGTTGGGCACTAGACACTTTGAATTATATATTGTTGAATTTGGGACTTTGTTTTATTCTTTAATAATCTTCCCTTTTGCCAGGAGGTGGTGATACATGCCTTAACTCCCAATGCTTGGGAGGCAGAGGCTGGCAGATCTTTTATTTTATAAGTTCAAGGCCAGCCCGGTGTATAGAACAAGTTCTAGGACAGCCAAGGTTACACAGAGAGATCCTGTCTTGAAAAACAAAAACAAAACAAACAAAAACTTAGCCCCTCTGAGTCGCTGTTGTTTGCATCAGTTCTATAACTTGTACCTGTTTCAGTAGCTTTTTCTTCTTTTTGTATGCTTTATTGTTTAAATGTTTCTTTCCCTCATTAAGGGCAGAATTTGTTTATTATATGTTATTTGTTATTTCTGCTCGAGTCTGGCACCTTTGGGCATTTGTGACAAGACATAGATGAGAGAGATCTTTTCAGAATATATTTTCTTGCTGTATATTATCATACCTCAGTCTTTCATTGATTGGGTCATACTGCCTTTGGCTAAAGACAGTATTTTTTTTAACTTTTGATATCCCTTTACTTTTTCTTACTCTCATCATTGCCCTCAAAAGGCATGTGTGTATGTGCATGTACACACACACACACACACACACACACACACACTCAGGCATACTTGCACATACATACACACACACATACGTGTTAGCTATAAACAGCTGTTTTCTCCTTTTCTATGGTACTGTACTTCTTTTGTCTTTTTGTCTTTTCTCTTTGTAACATAGTACTACTGGCTAAATTCTGTTCATCATTTCTTTCATACATATGCCATTATGCTAGAATGAGAAACATTTTCTGAATTTTCAAGACCCTTCTGTGTCTTCTTAGGAGAGTATTTGTCATGCAGTATTGTAATTGCTTGTTTGTATTTATAGTTGTTTGTTTTTCCACTAAGAGCTAATAAATCCAGTAACTGAACAAATGACTGATATAGGTACATTTGTAACATTTTACATTTCAGACACCATTTGAGCGTTCAGATTCCCCTTTGAAAGGTACTTTTTCTTTTTTTATTGGGAACTGCTCAAGGTCTTAGACTTTATGCATTATTGAATTTTAAGTATTTTTCTTCCTTTTAAAAATTTTTCTTGGGCCAGTTAATTCTAGCACATAAGGGGCTTGGGCAAAAGTATTTTGAGTTCCAGACCATCCTTGGGTATATGAGTTCAAGGTCAACTTGAACTGTAGACCCTGTCTAAAAAATTTCCTCTTTCATGTCAAACCACATAGATTCTGAACTACTACCATTGTTAACCTGAGGTCTGTAGAGATGGAAAAATGGTGGGGAAAATCTTTTAAAATTAGACTATAAGATAAAATAGATTTAAAACATGTCCTTTCCAATCTTTACCATTCAATATTCTCTTTGAGTATTGATAATTCTTGTAGTCCTGGCCAGGTGTGGCATATGCCCGTAATCCCAGCTCTTAGGAAGTAGTAAATAGAGAATTGCTGTTTATTGCCAACCTGTTTTGCACAGTGACTTCTAGGCTACTCAGTCCTGTCGGGCAAGAATGTTTCAAAAACAAAAAACCAACAGAATTCATAGTTTGTTCTTATCTCCATATTAGTTTACTTCTTACATTGGTTCCCAATGTACTATAACTGCATTAATTTAAAAACTAAATTTGTTATACTAGTTTCTTAATTTATCTCTTCTTTATCAAGTTATCTCATTTTTTGATATTTTAATATTCCTTTAATTATCATTGTGTAGAAACTTGACAGTTTCAGTTTTATTCTTGATATACCCAGGAGAGGAATTCCTAGGTTGTTGGGGACACAGAATCCTAGTACTCAGAGAATGTTAATCATGTAGGAGTATCTCCTCAGTGGAGGAGATAATAATCAGATACCTGCCTCCCATCCAGAAAGCTGAGAGTGGATTTTGTTAATGACCCAGTGAGTGATCTTGCTGTTTGTGGAGGCAGACTACCCCCCCTCCACTTTTGCTCTAAAGGCAGACCTCACTCAAATTCCCCAGAATGATCACCCCAGACTTTCCTCCCTAGACTGTTGTTACCTGTCCTTAGGGGAGATGGCACATGTACTTGCTATTGGTCAGAATCCACTTTAGATTCTAGGCCTTTTAGCTATAGAACCAACCTTCTGGGTCATGGGAACTTTGTAATAGAGTTTCTGTGTAGTCAGACCTTAAGAGTTATTGTGTGCCTGGATTTGTACTGATGTTACCTGGAAACCTTTCCCCAAATTGAACTGTGCTTTAAATATGCCAACAATGAGATGCTTGGCATTAGACTGCCTCAAGTCTGATCCAGGTTGATGAAGTTGATCTGTAGTGGGCTTTCATTCTTAATCTCTGTGTGGTTCAGTTCACTTCCCTGTCAGCAACTACAGGGATTACCTCTCACTAGGTTATGGGGGACACTGGTAATTAGGTTTCCGGTTTCAGTAATTTTTTTTTGGATTATTTTTATTTTCTTAGCTTGATGGGAGAATGAACAGGACAACTGTAGGTCTCAGTGTTTATTTGTGTGAGAATTAGGTTGCTATAATGTTTTTATACATAAAAGTGACATATGCTTTATTGGAGTCTCCAGGAAAAATTAGAATATTTTTTGAAGTCAGATATATTTCTGCCTAAGGATGAGTCAATTATTGGTGTTTTATAAAAATTCTTAACTTACTGCCGATTTGAGAGGTATGTAAAATACTAGTGGACCATTAGCAATATTAAAACTTCCAAAGGTCCTATTTCCTGACTGTCAAAGTATTTCTTTTGCAGGGTTCTGACTCTGGGAGGAGGGCTGCCTTACTTGGAGCACCTGAATCTCTCTGGCTGTCTGACTGTAACTGGTGCAGGGCTGCAGGATTTGGTCTCAGCGTGTCCTTCCCTAAATGACGAATACTTTTACTACTGTGACAACATTAACGGTAATGCCTTTTTACAGTGAGATACTTTGAAGAATTTATTTAAGATTTTTGAAGTTCTAATAATTTTTTTATAGTTTTTATTTGCTTTCTAGATTCCTAATTGCACAAATTGTCTCACTTTAAGGTTTAATCCTTTAAATTTAATAAAATTAAAATGATTTGGTTCTTTAATAAAAGCAAAATACCACACATTTTTACTTTGTGGAGGTAAGTTTCTTACCATTGTATCAGATTTTTAGGCATGTAAGAGTTTAAATCACTTAAAATGACAAGTTGTTATAGAAACACTGAGATTATTCTAAGATTTTGGGAATTCCATTGTAGTATTCTAGCGTTTACCCATTAACAACTTGATTTTCTAGATACAGTGATTCTTAGGAATGACAGGCTCATTTTTTTTTTCTCTCAGCACTGCTTTATTTAGTGTGGTAGGTAACAAAGGAAGACTTTGGTAATGTGAACTCATCCTCAAGACTGAGGAGTGGAGACTGTAGTATTGAGAAGAGATGGAAGAAGATGCTACAGGCATGACACATTTCTATACTGTTTCAGAAGTTGATGCCTGAACCAACTTAAAGGTCATGAAGTAGGGCTTGGGGGTGATGCTGGTGCCCAGCATGCATGAATCTCTGGGTTCAAGCCCCAGCACCATAGAAAACAAGAGAGTAGGTTGGTGCTTGTCATTCGTCAGCACTCTGGAGGTAGTGTCAGGAATCCAAGGACAGCCTTTATTTCAAGTTCATCTTGGGCTATTTGAGACCCCATTTTAACCACTACAGACATCAGACACAGACAGATGCATGCACACACAGCACTAGGTAAACCCCCCCCCTTCCCTTTTTTTTTCCTTTTTAAAAAAGTATTCTGCTCTTCATTGAGCCTGTTGGAATATGCATTTTCATATTGCTCTTTGGGGCATTTGATCTCATTTAGTAGAAATTGAATTTTTCAGAAGCATAATAAAGCTGCTTCTCATTATTAATAAACAGAAAAAAAAATCCTGTATTATAACTGGAAACAAATATAAATAGCTCCATTCTCTTATTCCCCTATCTTTTATTTATACTGAACACTTTTGGTTTTGAGAGCCCAATTCATTCTCAACTGAGAGGAAAGACTGGAGTTTATCCCTGGGAGAACAATTGACAGGATTCAGGGAAACTAGAGAAAAGAATATTTTAGAATGCAGAGAAGTTAGCAAGTTTTCTATTGCTTGGAAATTAGATTTCTCTTAAAATAAATGAGAAGACAGGGGATCTCAGCTTTTATTGCTGTAAGAGTTGACACGTTCCTAACAAAAGCCGCTTGGTAGAGTCTATATTTGCTTTCTCTTGATGGCAGTGTAACCAAGCAGTGGAAAAATGAGGTTTTTTTGGCTTTTTTTTTTAATCCAGCTGAACATAAAAACAAAATCTGTTCATGAATGGACGTTTTGCTTATTGTTAAAAATAAAGCCATGGGGACTGGACAGGTGACTCAGTGGTTAAGTGGATGACTCCATATTGCTATTACAAAGGACCAGAGTTGGGTTCCCAGTAGATACATGTGGCAGGTCACAGCTGCCTGTAACTCTGGCTCCAGGGGATCCAACACCCAGTTCTGGCCTCTGTGGCCATTGCACTCATGTGTGTATACCTACGCACATGTCTGTGCAGTCTGAAAGAAAAAGTAAATACAGCTCTTAAAACCAAAGCTTCCTAAGGCTTACAGGCATCATTTTAAGACTAATTAATACGTAATTTTAATGAAGATATTTTATTTGTATGTTACATTTAAGTTGCCTATATAATTTTAGTATAGGTTGTGTTTGGAAACAAATTTTATAATGTACTTTGTTTTGCTTAATGGATATAGATACTTTGGTGGGAAGTATAAGTTTTAGTTCAGTTTTATTATTTGCCTACTTTGTACTTAAGTGTTTTTAAACTTACTGGAAAGTATTTAGATGAAAAAGTTAAAGTGCTTAAAATCTTTTGTACTTTCTCAATATTATTTTTATCTTAATCTGTTTTGAATATATAATATTAGCATTCCAAAGGAGTTATTTACTCCTGTTGAATGTACATTTTTTATTTCTAATTTTCAGTAGAAACTTGAGAGATCTGACCGTTTTTTTTTTTAAGGTTTGATTTACAGTACTTCAAAAAATACAATTCTAAATGTCCTTTCTTAACCTGATAGAGTATGATTTGGAAGAAATAGAATGCTTTAAAGTTTACAAAAATGCATTTTCTAGGAGTCTAGGTAGTTGTTTTTAAAGCAGTACTTAGAGTCAGTGTGTTTTGTAAAAGAATATACAATTTAGATGGTACTGGAATTGTACCCACTGGTGACACCATTGTCATAGTTTCTTCAGAAATATTCAGCTTGCACAGAAATGCTTGGTGAGGGTTTAGAAGCCCTCATTTTTATTTCTGAAAGTAGTTGTAATCTAGTGCATGGTTAATTCAGAGTAATGAGGACACATACAGATTGGAAAGTAACATTTAATTTAAAGTATATTTTGTTAAAAGAAATCTACATAATTATCACATTGTTAGTAAAAGAACTTAATGCTGATAAACATTACTTGTAAACTAGATAGTAAACAAAGAGAGCACAGTCTGCCTCCTGAGTACTGGCGGAGACGTTGGGGAAGATGTTAGCCATCAGCTCTTCCAGTGAGCAAGATGCCAAACACACCTTCTGATTCTTCTGAATGAGTCTGCATGATTTTTAAATTATTCCTTGGTTTGGATATGTGAGGTGTCTTAGCTGTAATATTTACACCAATCTCCTATCACTGATGTAGTAGTTGTCTGGCATAGTTTAGAGCTCTGAAGAACATTTGAACAATGTAGTGAGTAACTTCGTTGTGCTGCTTTGCATTTCGGTTTGTGCATAATTTAGCACTTAAGGTAGATTAGCTCACAGTTCTGAAGGTGACAGTCTCAGATGATTTGCTCTCTTATGTTTCTAATTTAAGTTAAAAAAGGAATTAAAGGTAAGTGAAGGTAAGTGCAGACATACTCATAGCATGAGCAATACATACTTAAAACCAAGAAAAACATGTCATTTTATAAATAGAATTAACTTCCTTTGTAGCTCTTTTCATCTAAATATAAAAAAGGATTCTTTGTTTTAACACTTATGACATTTTACTCTTTAATTTTCTATATTCTTACTATAATTTAGCCTGATACAGTTTGACTCCCTTTTTTCAACAGTGAGGCAGAAATTTGCTAGCAAGAAGTCAGATATGCACAGGGCAGTTTGCTTTGTCTTGTGTCATGTGGAGAATAGCATCCTTGAGCAGATGTGTCAGTGAGCCCTTTACTCTTTCCCTTAACAATCAGGTGTGCACTTTGCTTTGATGCTTCTGGCTTTGGCTGGTTTTCTAGGCCACCGTGGGATTCAGTACAGTATTCCCTCTTTACCTTTCTGTCACTAAGAATAAAGGGCATGTGTGTAGGCAGGGTATATGGAGTTGTGTAGTCCAGCTACTTGGGAAGCTGAGATAGAGAGATGAACCTACACCTTTGCAGCCAGCATGGAAGACAGAAGATCTTGTCTCTTTAAAACAGAGACAAACAAAAATGTGTGTATTATATAAATATAGACATGTATGGTTTTTTATTTGGAAAATTAAATTTTTCATGTTTTCATTAGTTCCTGAGAATAGAATTATGTATGTACTGATTGATAAATGATAGTTAGGTACATTTAGCATTAATTAGATTAAGGCTCAAGGGGTGGGTAGAGATGGTGTGAGGCAGTACTTGGGTTTACAGAAAGGTATCAGGTGTTTGACATTGAAGCAGTAATATGTGATGGGTGGAGCCAAGCTTAGCAGGGGATGGGTGAGGATTGACTAGTAGGGAAGCTGGAAATATGTACAAGGAAAACTTGGCTAAAGACTGACAGTGGGAGAAGAATTTTAAGTTTAGGATTCTTTACCAAGGTATTTCTAACAACTACAAAGATATACTAAATCTTTTTAATTTTAGCTTTATGTCCTATTTTATCCAGAAAATGCTGCTTTATATGGCATTATAAATTTTAAATATTTGGCATATAACAATTTAAAATGGAAGATTTTGTTTTTTTATTAAATAAAAACTGGCCTGTAGTACTCCAGTTGTATTGGGTACGTTTAAAACCTATAAACATATATCATCTGTGTCAACAGTCTGAAATCTGAGTTCAGTCTTTTTAAGTTTACACTATTGCCCATTTCATGTATTGTATGTCATGCCCATATCCCTTATTTGAAGCTAATCCCAGACATGTCAGTCTTCACAATCAATTGCAATTCTACACATAAGTAAAATCCAGTGTTTTTCTTAAAGATAATTTGTCATTTACATAGTGAAATATATGATATATATATATATATATATATATATATATATATATATATATATATATATATATATATATATATATATTATATATTTCTTTTGCATATGTGCTCTCTTGGGATAAAAGGAAATGTTGTACTGTTGTACTTCTGGTGATATATGTAGTCTAAATTTTCGTTGCAGGTATCCTAATTACTGTCTCTGGGCGTTAGCATAGTCACCTTCTTCTATCCTACTCCTATAAAGCAGGAGGATGCGAATGGATTCTCAGTTAAGCTGGGAGGCACTAAAGGGCAGGGAGATGTTAAGTCCATTAGATATGTTCTGTAGTGATGGCTGCTCCATGTCTTCTCTTCTGTTTTGTTCTTGTGTATCACACTTGCAAGCTCTCCTTATTAATTCAGTGCACCAGCTACATTGAGTCTTCAAAATGCTAGAAACAGCCCTGTATGCATGTTTCTTCTTATGAAAGTCATTCTACTCAGAACATTCTCCAACTTTGTGACATTTTTGTTCTTTTCTAATTTGTAGTTACGTTCCTGAATAAACCTAGATCTTTTATGTAGTGTCTGGGTAGTATAGTACAGCTGTAAAATTCCAGTTACTCCATAAATGGTTTATTACTGTAAGTGAATCACAGTTTTATGTACCTGATGTTTAATTAAACACTTGTTTTGCATTCAGTTTTGGGACAAATTTTCATCTAAAGCTATCTTTTGTTTTTATTCAGAGGTCCACAAATGATGAGAGTATGGAACATTCATTGAGGATGTGTCTGTATAGTACATTGTTTGAAACTTTGAATATGACATTTACTCTAATTGTTGATTGTTGTATTCTTCAGCTGACACAGCTCAGCTAGCTTTTATTTTTTGTCTTCATCACGTTTCTAGGAAGAATGCCCAAAGAAGTCTTGTTTCTGTGGATTGTCTCCTTTTTTCCTTGGGTTCTAAGATTCTTGGGAAATTTTATTATGTTTCCTCTTCCATGGAGGATATTTTCGATGGAATCAGACAGCCATTGTCAATTTGTGTCTGAATTTTTAATGCATGTGCTGTAAGATTTTACTTGTGTGATGTCAATGAAGTGCAAGTAAAAAACAGATTACAGTCATAGGCAGAACTCTTTGTGCATGATCTTCTAGAAGTTCCTCCCCTGACGTGTTGTTTACTTTCATACAGGTCCTCATGCCGACACCGCCAGTGGATGCCAGAATTTGCAGTGTGGTTTTCGAGCCTGCTGCCGCTCTGGCGAATGACCCTTGACTTCTGACCTTTGTCTACTTCATTTAGCTGAGCAGGCTTCCTTTCATGCACTTTACTTATAGCACATTTCTTGTGTTAATAACCCATTTTGGGTGTGTCTTGTTTGGCCCCATTTCTTACAGTCTCAGAAATTTAATTTAGCAGTGAACTGTACAATGTTGTTTACCCTTGCAAAATATATTTTTGTTTTAGAAAAGGACTAGGATTTTTTGTTAGGGTGAGAACAGTCTTTCTGGTTTCTAGTAAATGAAATGCTTTACAAAGTATCACTAATACCATGCTATTTAAAGTATTTTTAGATTATTTGCATTTTAGTCAATGGGGTTATTGGTTCTCTTATGTGTAAGCACTGTACCAAGTTTTGCAGATCCTTTCAAATCCACATTTCTGAAGTTTTATTTTCAAAGACTAAACATTTTAGAAATGAATCTCTTTTCCCCTAATGTTTTCTTTATTTGAACAATTCTCGGGCCAATTCAAACACACTTAGAAGCGAGATTCTTTAAGATGATAGAATAAATTGGCCTCTCGGTGCCGGCTCACTGAGCCGGCAGAACAGCAGTCTATTTCTGTTTGCTGTAGACTCCTGCTTCCACTGCTGTCTCTAAACTGTTGAATTCGAGAAGGATTTTTAAAAATCCCACAATTGTTTGAAGAAATGTATAAATAAAATCTACTTTGAGAACTTTACCAAGCAATATCTTTTGTGTTGTGATTTTATTTAAATCTCAATCTAAGTTTACCAAATGTTTTGTGTTTTGAGTGTTCATGAAATTATGATCCTGACACATTTAACAGTTTTAGATACTAAATGTTACTGAGTTAAATTTTCTTTATTTGTCATGAGGAGAAAATAGTGCCCCCCCAAAAAAAAGCTGTGGGAGGAGGAAGTAATCCTGAGGCAGCTTCTTTGTGGCTTTGAGTGTTTTCTGCCTGTTTGGAACGAACCAGAGCTGGGAAGACATAACTGCAAGGAGCGGGTTTCAGTTCAGGCTAGTGGAAACTCTTTAGTGTGTCTGAAGATAACGCAGGAATTATCTAATGGGAACATAGAGGAATTCTGGAACATTTTGCACTTCACCTGACATAGGAATTAAACACTCTGATGTATCTACTGGCATTCTCTTCAAATACCTGCTGTCAGGTATTTTCAGTTTGAAGAGTGAATTACTGTTATCGTTTGAAAACAAAATTGAACCCTAAAAGTTTGGCATAGGGCTGAGCATATGTAAAAAAGCAGGTAATCTTAAGATGAATTCATCAAGTCTTTCTGGACACTAAAATTAGCTTCCTCTAGTAAGTATGTGCAGGAAGAAAAACAAAAACTCATTCTCTATGAGACTGAGAAGAAATCGAGTATAAAGTCAAGTCAAAAGTTTCAACCTTTTGAAGGATCTACCGTAGTTACTGTGTTTTTTATCTCTCACAGTGTATAATCAAGCTTTTCTTGTAAAGTTAGTAGCATGTACCATTTTGAGAAAACAAACTGAAAATTCCCCAGTAATGAGTCTCACGTAATTGGGTCATCAAGATCAGATGAAAGCCTATCCCTTAGGTAATCAGGAAACAGTGTAGCTTATAGGGAGATTTTTCCCCTCCCTCTGGTCTTGGATATTATCTTTAATAATTTTGAACAGCTAGTTTCCTGAAATTGTAAGTAATGGGAGTTTTTTTTTAATGTATATATTGTTTTTCATTCTTAATGTAAGGGGATAGTTTAACATAACAATATATTGGATTCAATTTACTTGAGATATTGTGATTGATACCCCTGATACTCTGATAGTCCTGAGTTATTACTTACTTCTCTGCCTGCATCTTTTTCCTTTCCCGGCAATGGCTAGTCTTCACAACTTCTTCCTGCTGAATTGGGGCAACAAAATTTTTTAAAGGGGTGGGGAGGGGTAAGAAAATTTAGAAAATTGGTTAGACTTAAGAAAGCTAGCTTTAGCATCTGTTATCTAGTCTTTGTATGCTTAGAATGCTTGGGGCTTGTACTGGCTGGTTTTGAGTGTCAACTTGACACAGGCTGGAGTTATCACAAAGAAAGGAGCTTCAGTTGGGGAATCCAGCTGTGGGGCATTTTCTCAATTAGTGATCGAGGGGGAGGTCCCCTTGTGGGTGGGACCATCTCTGGGCTGGTAGGTAGTCTTGGGTTCTATAAGAGAGCAGGCTGAGCAAGCCAGGGGAAGCAAGCCAGTAAAGAACATCCCTCCATGGCCTCTGCTCAGCTCCTGCTTTCTGACCTGCTTGAGTTCCAGTCCTGACTTCCTTGGTGATGAACAACAATGTGGAAGTGTAAGTTGAATAAACCCTTTCTTCCCCAACTGCTTCTTGGTCATGATGTTTGTGCAGGAATAGAAACCCTGACTAAGACAGGGCTTGACTGGAGTTTTGACTGTATCCCTCTGAATGGCTGGATGAACTGAGTCCATTAGGAATCAGCAGTTGTTTCTGAAGCTGTTCTGGAAGCAAGTCTCTGGAAATAGCATCAGGAGGCAGGGTGCAACAGTCATTTCAGTGTCCCTAGGATGAATCTTGCCAGAACTGTATATTCTGAATCTTCCTAACCCAAATTTTAGTATTAAGGTATTTGTATGGATTGTGCGAGGTGCACAGATCATTTAAGGATGAAATTTTGCTCCTTGTTTGAGCAGGTGAAAGACAACTATCCTTTTATGGGTTAATGTGATCAATATCCAGTTGTAATAGATCTTCTTCATTCATGACATGTGACAGATGGCATGATGAATCTTAAGGATTCCATAACTAACAATTTATTGTTTAATTTTAGCTGAAGTTTTGGCTAGAGACATTTTTATGTCTGAGCCCCTTACAGGGCTGTTCCCATGTCCTGTTTGATCTCAAATTATTTTCTGACTATAGGCAAGATCTTCAGGGGGTCTTTCACCTGTCATATCTGATCCATATCACTTTGGAAGGGATCCAGAGCCCTTTCTTCTTTCCTATTTACACAGATATAGGGCCTCTCTCCCAAAATAGCATGGCCTTGGTCCAGTAACCCAAAATTATCAAATGTATTGATTGATTCAAATTAGCCCCCTTTGTATTCAGAGCTGCTCTGTTTTGACCTCTCTCCCAGAGAGTTTTTAATAGCATAACCACCAGACTTACAGACACATGCATTTTGATAATTAAAACAATTCAAAGCAATTAAAGCAATCTAAACAATTATTATCTGTTGAGGCAGTGCTCTTTCACTATCCCCTGCCTTGTTCTTACATGACTAATTTTTAATAGCAAGTTCAAGGCCTAAATTTATTCATCTATGCATACTTAAATTCTCTCTTCTACGGAGATTATTGTCTCTGTGGGTATATATATATATATATCTCCCCTTTCTCTTTATATAACTTGAATTAACATCCTTCCCCTGTATTTAACTGCAATAAAATTCCCTTCTGCTTACTCTATAAGCTTATTTCCAGCTATTAATTTGTCATACCAGGCTAAACAATCCCAAAATTCCTGTGTAGCCCACGTTCAAAGAACCTAGTTGCCTGCTCTGACACAGACCTTTTTAAATTCCCTGTAATGCATTTTTTTCTCACTCATTCTCTCTTCTGTGGTGGTTAATATCTCATTATTATTTGTTAATAGGGTTTCTCCACATGCCTTTGTTTCTTACATTTGAGATCAAAGGCCTGGATTTCGTTATTCCATGTATACTTAAAATACACTTAAACAATTACCACTATATCTCCTTTCTATCCTTAAAACAATTAAACCTCATTTATCTCTCCTTTATTTGAATGTAGGAGGCAAGTAGCCTGTGATTTGTCCTTCTCTGCCTTCTTAGCAGCTTGTCTCTTTGCACAGCAGGGGTTCCCAGTACCTCTAAGCTCAGACTCTCCACAGCAACCCAGAACACAAGAACTGGAGCAGGCCTGAAGTTAATAGGACAGAAGAAAGGGCTTTGGACCCTTCCAAAGTGATATGATATGTTAGGGGAAGACCCTGAAGATCTTGCCTAAAGACAAAAAAAGTTCCCTCCCACTCTGCTGTAGGTGTGTTTGCATGTGTAGGGAGGAGTGGGGTGGGGGTGTTTTATGGTGCGTGCACCTAAGTGGGGTTTTGGGGTTATCCTAAAAACCAGTAAAAAGTCACAGTAAAAAACTCATAGAAGCTCTACCTTCATGACCCTAATTGCCTCTTCAAAACTTTGATCGTCAAATACTTCATACTAGGGATGAGAGACTCGGCTTGAGTTTCAAGGGGCAAGGATGTAAGGTACCACATGGATTTTCAGTCATAGCCATGCCGTAGTTGTTTTCCCTTTTGAATTCCTTTTGACATCTAAATATAGTTCTTTGCTCACCCTAGCACTGTATTATTTTCAAGGCTGTGCCAGTGTGTAAGTGCTTGCTTGCCTTGTTTTTTGTAAAGTGCCATTGATTTTATGAGGTCACCCAGCATTTGTTCCTCTAGACAAGTTGCAAAGAGTTAGCATACTAGGTCTTGGAGTTGTCATTCTGCTGGACAGAAGGAAGTGAAGGGTACTCTCCAGACAAGCAAGTGCCAAAGGCTGGAGACCCGTGCTCATAGACAGGTAGTGTCACACAAGCAGACAGACTAAAACAGTTTTATACAGATGATAATTTTATTCCATAACTTCAAAATAATATTTTCTTTTGATTCCATTATAATTTAAAATGTACATACCAATATTCTTTAGAAGATATAAAAAGCACATTGAAAAATTACCTGTTCCGTACAAGAGAAGCAACATAGATCCAAACAGATAAAACGTTTTTGGGATAAGGGTGGATGTAAACAGCTAAAGCAAACTCAACATTAGGAAGGTCAATGTTATGTACTCCAGTGCTGTACACAGCTTCAACCAAAGGCTTCACTTCAGAATAAGGCATGTGAAGAGGAAATCCAGAGAACTGAGGAGAAAGAACATTTGTTCTCATGAGTAAAGTTTGAAGAGAAATAATTATTTCTTATGTAAATAACATAATTCTTAATATTAAGCCTTGAGGATCATGAGGTTGTTTCTGTTAACAAAAAAAAAAAATGAAGATTTAGTATTTTTGTTTTAGCTACTAGCATATTAATCGTGTGACCAGTCATTTATTGCGCGCTCTCTCTCTCTCTCTCTCTCTCTCTCTCTCTCTCTCTCTCTCTCTCTCTCTGCCCTTAATATGCACATGGCCCATGTACTTCCAGAGACCAGGTAAAGCTAACCAGTGCATTCTACCCCAGACACAAAAAACTTCGTTTACAGGTCTGGGTATGTAGTCATAGTGAGTCTCTGGATACTTGTTGCTATAGACAGTGACATAGTTGCAGTGGATTGCTTTGGGCAGTGTGGGCAGATACATTCTTGGACTTGTTCTGGCATTTGTTTTCATGAATAAAGCATGGTGATGCACCACATGGAGGTCACAGTGGGAAGACCCACAGAGAAGTGGAACACTGTTCAAGTTTGCTGTGACAACTGAACTGCATTTTATACAATGACTCATCCATTTTGGCTTTCATAGTGTTTATTATACTGCACTAATTATGAAATTCCCTTTTTTTATTACCTAGCCATACATAACCAATAGGATGAACCAACATACATGGTTTACAGCATACATGTATGAATGTATGACAGCCTACATGGTTTATTAGAACTTTTAATGAAAAATTCATCATTATAAAATCATACCCTTAGCCTGGTGGTGGTGGTGGCCCATGCCTTTTATGCCAGCACTCAGGAGATACAGGCAGCAGGATCCCTGTTAGTTCAAGGATAGTCTACAGAGTTCCAGGACAGCCAGAGCTACACAAGAGAAACCCTGTCTTGGAAAACAAATTAAAAAACAAAACAAAACAAAAATCATACCCTCAAAACTTAACCAAAAGTGTTTATTTTTACTTTTATGTATAGTTGAGTTTAATACTTTAGCCCTGTGTTTTTTCTTTATTAGGATAGGATGTATTTCATAGACAGTGTCGTTTTTCATAGGGTTTTGTTGAGTTTTAAAATGCTCTGTCACATTTCTTTTTTGGTGTATGGAACTTCACATACGTGCTTCATGAGTTTGTGTAGGTAGTTTGATTTCCCCAAGTTATTATTGAGTAAGCTGCAGTTTGAGGATGAGAAGAAGCACTGGTCATTTTGGCACACTCGTGCTTACC
Source organism: Mus minutoides (assembly GCA_902729485.2). NCBI lineage: Eukaryota > Metazoa > Chordata > Mammalia > Rodentia > Muridae > Mus > Mus minutoides. Next base: position 485,957 of record LR750287.1, on the reverse strand, counting down.
CTGTAGTCCCCCAGCTGCTTCAACAGCTCTGCCCTGTGGTCGTCTTCTATATCTTCTCCTTGACTTCTTTCCAGCAGAGGCAAGAAGTGGCGCAGGGTGGAGGTACAGTACCTGTTCCACCGGGTCAGGTGGCGTGGCCTCCAGTCCATGATTTTTTCTTTTAGTATTTTTTCAATCCTATTCATAAAAAAGTTTTATTTATTTATTTTTTTTGTTATTTAACATTTTCCAGGTTGAAAATGTAAAATTTGTATGCAGTATTGGGTTCCAATAAATGCTTGAATGCATTTTTTGCTGGCAATGTTCTTCTAGGCAGATTAGCAGCTACTTATGGGTTATCCTTGTACTTTAAATTATATGCGTTACAACAAGAAATCAACATAGGATAAACAGGAATACAATGCTTATAACACAGGGCTAGTTAAATTGAATACATTCTGTAAGACATTTTTCTAAAACATTTTATCTTTCTATTCATTGGTAATGTAATAAGCAGGTAAATTAGACCCAGGCATAAGGTTTTTATTATGTTGGGAATCTTAACTGTCTATAAAGTTTTTAATGCCTCATACCAATTTTTGTAGCCTAGTTACTTACAATAATTGTTTTTAAAAATTGCCTTCACAATGCCAATTTTCATTGCATTGAGTTTATAGGATATGAAGTATAAACAAAGAATGAGGGAAATTTACCATTTGCCAAGCCATTATTAGCCACAGTGCTAATTGTCTTTTATATGTTTTGAATGATAACCAACAATAATGCTTTGTTGTAGGGGTTATTACAATTTTACAGATGAGACAGTTTGCGCTAGGCTAAGGGACTTGAGCAAGGCAAGGACAGAGGCATTCAAGTTAAACACTTGCTGATCACTGAAGCCATCTTAAGCTCAGGCTGAGAGAGCATCCCAGCTGCCCATTGCTCCAAAGCCATAGCTCCACTTTCTTAGCACCGAATATGTAATCCTTGGGTTTATGATGGACTGAGTAAGAGATGATGGATGGACAGTCAAACCCTTTAAAAATGAAGGAATCAATGAATCCATCAATAGCATGCTCAAGCCATTAGAGGAGACTCGGGATTGTAGTAGATTGGCTCCTGTAGAGCAGCAGTTCTCAACCTATGGGTTGTGACCCCTTTGAGGATTGAATAACGCTTTGACAGGTCACCTAAGACCACCGGAAGATGGCAAAATTACTGTTATGAAATAGCAATGAAAATAATTTTATGGTTGGGTTCACCTCATCATGTGAAACTCTTAAAGGGTCACAGCACTAGGAAGGCTGAGAACCGCAACTCTAAATGGAGATCCCACCCACCAAAGGCTTTATGGAGAAATTGGGAATAAACTGGTGTTCCTAGCAATAGTGCCTCAAATAATGTCTTTAATCTTGTGTAATTTGATAAACTGTTCTTCACACAATGTGATTCAATGGGAATGAAGCATACACAGACTTTGAAACCGGAATGGCCTGTCTGGTATCAGAAGCCCACTTTAATACGTAACAAGCATGTGGACCATTCTGAGCCACAGATAGGAGTTCCCGTATCTGTGGAACGGAGAGTAAGTTCAGTTGTGCAGCATTAGTGGACGGACAAAGCCTCCAAGTCTTTGACCAGCCTTCTCTATGGGCTCGCTTCACAAACTGATGAAGTCCTGCACACCACTGACTGGACATAAGAGGCCGATTTAAGCTGAGGATTGTTATGTGTGCAACCAGATTCATAATTACAGCACGTTATGCTTTAACCTGAGTTAGTCTTTGGAGAACTTCATGTTACTAATGTTCACCCATGTGTCATGCAACGTGACACTTCCTCCATATGGGATTTAGACATCACATCTGTACTACCTATCTGCAGGCATAAAGTCTTAACTCCCCTCATCCTTTTATACTAATCCAAGCTGAGAATCTAAAGCTCGTTACTGTGCTTCTATTGAGGAGTCAGTGGCCTGTGGACTTACGGATATTTTGTTACCTGTCTTGTAGTTCAGCAGCTGCTGCTTTGTCTGTGTGTTGATAAATTAGCTCTTCAGGCTATAAACAAGAAAGTTTAGTAAGCACCTACATTTCATTTGAATAGGCATTTCTTTCATTGATAAATTTATTTTAAATTCCACAGAGGTCAGAGAAAGCCCTTAGTGTTGTAGTTATAGATGGTTGTAAGCTGCCTTAAGTGTGTTGGCACTGAACCTACGTCCTCTGCAAGAGGAGAAAATACTATTAACCTATGAGTTATTATTTCTGCCCCACTGCTTAACCCCCTAATTTCAAAGTACTGAAATTTGAGCACGTTATGCTCAAATACTGAATAGGAAAATACAGTATAAGATGCCAAGGAATGTAGAACCAAGGGTAAAGGAAGTGTTATAAATTACAGTGCTCTGTAATTCCTTCTCAGTTTCATTTCCCTTAACTTTTGCCCACACAAGTAACCATGAACTGAAGTTCTGTTCAGATCATCTCTGATTCAGCAAAGGCTGAGGACTCACTGTTGCCACGCCCTTCACAAGCAATGGGCATCAGTACATGGCCATAAACCCTGTGTTGTCTACACTGTAGTTAGTGAAGATAATGGGACCTAAATGCACAGTTTCAGAGTTTTACTACAGAATGGTATTCCTAGGAAGCCCACATATTTTGCATGGTCTCTAAATTTGAGACTTATTTTTAATGTATACACAACTTTCTTTTTCTCCCTTTACATTGAATTAGGGCTAATAGCTTTTACCGTTTTAAGATTCATTAAGGCAATTATTTGATTACTGCAAAGTATTACACCATGTAGTATAATTTGGCCCCTACTGTTGAAATTCTAAAGGTATTTCAGATTGAATTCCTGTGAGAACCCATATATTTACCACCTTGTCACAGATGAACATTTCTTGTGGGCAGGGTAAAACTGGTTTGAAAGGTTTGTGCCTTGGTAAAAGGGTATTTTATATTATAAACTTAGTTTTTTGTATGTGTGTGTCCAAACATGTTTAATAAATAATATCCGTGCTTACAAATTGGAATTTGTCAGACTCTGAAGTTAATCTTATGAGTGGGTTGGACCTGTAGTTTGATTTCATCCTTCGCAGTTGTGAGATGGCTCAGCGGGTAAGAGCACCCGACTGCTCTTCCGAAGGTGATAAGTTCAAATCCCAGCAACCACATGGTGGCTCACAACCATCCGTAACGAGATCTGGCGCCCTCTTCTGGACTGTCTGAAGACAGCTTCAGTGTACTTACATATAATAATAAATAAAATAAATCTTTAAAAAAAAAAAAGAAATTAATTTAGTGACTTAACATTATAAAAGTTTAGCTGTATTTTATGCTTCTGTTTAAGTCATATAGTTCCTATATTAAAACTTTCAAATATGTCTAAAATGTATATACCAGTTTTTCATATTTCTGAATGTATGGTTCTTCATGTAAATTTGTCTCATTAGAACACTAATGTTTTAAATCTTATGTGTAAATTTAGTAAGCTAAATAACCAGGAGTAGAATTGAGGACCAACAAATATGTAGTTACTTTGTGTAAAGATTTCATATCTCTTTTTTCACATTTGTGTATTAATAGAAGAGTTATACCTGAACACTGGATAGGCCAGGATATGGAAGGCTTCGTGAAAAAAAAGATTTCCATAGTTTGGGCTTTGTGACATCAAAATTTATCCTTAATGGCGAATCATGATGTTGAATATTAAACCAAATCTAAAAAAAGTACATTAGGATATATATTAGCAGATTTATACACAGATGTGTGTCTGTGTATGATATAGAGAGAGGCAGTGAATTGGACAAAGATTCACATAGGCTACAGTTTCCCATTAACTTTTAATGCTTCTATGAATTTTATAATGTTATATATAATCAGTTACTCTTGGTTGTTTTTTTCACATACACATATGCGCATGCACATGCATACACACACACACACACACACACACACACAATGTACTTTTAAAAAAGTGAAACCCCAGGCGTGGTGGCATACGCCTTTAATCCCAGCACTCGGGAGGCAGAGGCAGGCAAATTTCTGAGTTTAAGTCCAGCCTGGTCTACAGAGTTCCAGGACAGCCAGGGCTACACAGAAACCCTGTCTCAAAAAAAACAAAAAACAAAAAAAAAGTGAAACCCAATCTTCTCTGTTGAGAAATTTCTTTGACAGAAGAACTTAGCATTGTAAACTCTGTTGTGGACAAGACCGAGCCAGTATAGAAATTAGATCCTGAATTTTAAATACTTTGGTTTTTAAAAAAAATTTCTATACTCTTCTGAAGGTCAAGTGACTAATTAAATCAAGTTTAATTTAGGACTAAAGTGGATGCTTCAACCAATTCTGCCAACTTATTTATATTTCTACAAGTGTTAATTTAAATACTCATATTTATACAGTAAAATATGTAAATATAATATATAATATAATGTAATATATATAATATGCAAATAAATTGGTTAACTTAAAAAACAACCATATTTAAGAGAAAATGGTAATACTCACATTATCAGGACCAATTAAGCAGCCCACACTTTTCAAAGGGCAAAATGCATCAAATTGTCCGTAACAATGTCCACTGCAGGGATTCCATATTAAATAATAATTTTTCTCCCAAGTTAGCACATAGGCTGTTGGACCCTGAAAATAAATAGCTATCAAAATACTTTCCAATTAATTATAAAATAAGTTCATAGTCGTTTGTAGAATTATTTTTAAAAACGATCATGTTTTATGTGTGCACGCGCGCATCTGCCTGAGGAGATACAGGAGGGTGACAAATCCCCCTGGAGCATGGTCTGTTGGCTGTGAGTTCTACACCATGGGTGCTGAGAACAGAACTGTGTCCTCTGTGAGAGCAGTAAGTATTCTTATCTGCTGATCCACCTCTTCAGCCCCTAGAACAACTCCATTTAAAAACCTCTGCTTTCTAAATTTGATCGCTAATGGATTAAAAACAGAAATAAGTTTAAAAGCTCTTGGATTTGATACTAGTACGCGGCAGTTACCAAAGCCAGTGCTGCGTTACCCAATCAGTATAAGTGAAGGCTTGCTGAGGAACTCTTGTTAGCGAGCGGGACTCCTTCCAGGGCCAGTAAAGTTGCCATTTGAGTATTCAGAAGGCTGCTTATGCCAAAATCCTTTCTCAGTTCCTAATTAAGTCCTTGGGTACACACAGGTACATAAACACATAGATTTGGAACCAAACTGTTGACATGAAGGACGTTTACTTCCTACTTGGAATAGCCATATTTTTTTTCAGTGAGCATTCGCTTATGGCTGATGCATGATTTCACCTGGTGTTCACACATAACCTTGGAGTTGTGACATAACTGCAGAGAGTCACAGAAGCTAGAACACAAGCCCATGTTACCTTGTCCTTGTGCTAGGTGGTAACCCAAGGGCCACGAACCCCAAGGATTCCAGAGCGTCATGGCTTCTTCTCTTTTAGAAGAGCTGCGGCATCCACATGAACATTTAACCTTGGACCCAGAATCACTCATTGTGCCCCGACAGTTAGTATTTTTAGTGGGTAGGGAATATGCTGAGAGTCACTAACATTAATAACATGTTGACAAAACAGCAGAACAGAATTGCCAACATTGCTTCTATTGTGTTTAACTGGTGTGTTCCCTACTTCCTCCCAAATTAGCAGCAGTGAAAGAAATAGGGTAAATGGAGAGAGTTCCCTACACCCCATAGCATAATATTACCAAGGGACTGAGACAGGGAAACATGGATGAAGTACAGTGAATATTAAAAGGACCACTAAATAGGGACTGTCGATGGTACAATGTTCAGGTTTGCCAAATAGTATAAGGCCTTGAGTATGCTGTTAATGGATGCCACCACTCCATGCAGTATCCATCGTGGTTCTGCCTGCCTGTTGTGTCTCTGCCACTTCCAAAGCAATTCAAATGTCATGAAAAGCATCTAGATAACAGATAACCCCACTCTTGTTACTAGCACCCAAAGTGGCCGTACCTCAGGAATGGCACTGCCCATCACCAGCCACGCCTTCTTTCCCAGGAACAGAAAGTAATTGCATAGCAGTACTGCATGCTCTTCTTCGTCACCCGCCAGAAGGTCAAGGAATTGCTGTAAGGGAGAAAGAAAAACAACCAAAAAGCTGTTACAGTGACTATTTTATTCTGGATTGACCATGCAGGATTTTATTTGCTTTGTGATTCAGATTGGTCCAACCCTTGCTGTGTAGCCCAGGCTGGCCATGAACTGGCAATCATCTCACCTCAGTCCCCTTCCCCCAAGTACTAGGATTAAAGGCATGCAGGTCCCATCACATTAGGATCCCAAGCAAAATGTAATGTGTTAGTTGAGATTCGTGCCTCAACGTTTTTCAAACTTTTCTTAATTTTGCTTCTATGCCGACCCTTTAGAGGATATCATGTTTTCTTCAATATTGATGCTGCTGATGTGCATATCTACAATCAATGATTGGAGTGCATAGAAACAGTAGCTTTCCATGTTCTCACTTTGATGTGTATCTGAGGGCTAAACATTTTTAAGTGCACTACATTGATGGATTTATCCCAGAGCAGTATTTGAGGGTCGTGCTCTCCTTATCCAGACTTTCAGATGAGGAGGTGGAGGCAAAGGTTAGGCAGTATCACCTCTGAGGTGGGCACCTACCCTAGTGCCGCTCTGCTCTAATGCTACTCTTGTCTTTATTTTCATGTATCCTCTGGAGAGAGAGATCCCTCCTGGCTCTAAAATCTGCATGTCTAAAAATATCTAGACTTACGTTGCCAAAATGCAACTGGGAGCAAAAAAGTTAAAAGTATGCCTACATTTTTTCAATTTAGGATATTTCATCAAAAAAAAATGTGTGTGTTAAATTTTATAGAGACATCGGACAACCTGAAATCCAGAATCATAATAAACACCCGCAGTGCTATAGGTTTGCTCTGCTGTATATCATCCATGATCCATGAGTCAGTCCAATGTATGTGGTAGTGAGTAAGAAATATACACTGGATATATTTGATAAGGTATACCTTAGGAAGCCCACAAATTGAGAAATATACAATTTCTTATTGTAGCATGAGATTTAGACCGTTTCTAAACAAAGTGATATTATTAATGTTTTATTGGGACGGTTCAGAATTAAGGTAGGTGAAATGTTAATTTAAGTCTCTGTGTAAATCTTTAAAATACTTTTGTGTGTGTGGGCCGAGTTACTGAGGATCAACCTCTATCCTCGCACCTGCTGCTAGGCAGGTGCTAACTACTGGATTATATCTCCAGTCCTATTTTTCTTTAACTTCTGAAGTTTGACAGAATTGAATCAGGAAGAAAACTATTTCAGAATTTAGCTCATCCTGCTAACAGATGGCCAAGTAGGTTCTATAATAACTCATGAATGATGCAGTTGAAGATGATGCAAGCCATTTAGCTGATGTGCAGTTAAGGCCTCGAAGCCTCAGGAAAACTCACATCAGATGTGCTCCACAGGTCACAGACTCCAGCAAACGAGACGCTGTCAGGCAGGAAAGGGATCAAGGACACATACCGAGCTACCAGCTCCTGTGTAAAGAAGATTAACGTTACAAATAAGTACCAGGAAAACAGAAAGCTGCATCCCCACTTCATTTCTCAGAAGGAGTTTCATGTATGTGCAAAGCATGACACTGATGTTCACAAGGTGCTCACTGATTACACTAATATCTTCATCTCCTCCTAAAGCCATGCAGAACGTTATTTGTATTTTCTTACAATGAGGCTGGCTCTGGCCCTTTGAAACATCCTTATCTCCCTCACTTCTGTTCTCATTTTTATTTCCTTGTTTGTTGGCACAAAAGACTTTGTAACATTATCTTGTACTGTACTTCTCTTAGTCCTGTCCTGAAAGCAGCCATTACCCCCACGGGATACTGCCTTGTTTTAGGAGGGGACAGAATATTGGAGTCAAGTCTGATCATTGTATAATTCACAATTTATTCATCTTTAAGGGGGATATTTATATGTCATTGGCTTTCCATGTTTATACTTATATATTTGAGCACTTGGTCCCTGTATACACAGGATTAGAGCCATGTTACTGGGTGCAGGCTTTGAGATTTCAAAGTACCTGTTCCATTCCCAGTGTCTGTCTGTCTGTCTGTCTGTCTGTCTCTCTGCTTTCTAGATATGGATCAGGATATGAGCTTTCAGCTGTTTCTCCAGCAGGTCTACACTCCACCATCATGGACTTTAACCTTCTGAGCCCATAAACCCCCAAACTCTTCTATAAGTTGTCTTGGTCATGTTTTATCATAGCAATATAAAAGTAACTAAGCCAGAAGTTGGTATTAAGAATTGGGCTGTTGTGTTATACATCTGCCCATGTGGGTTTTTTGGACAGATGTGGAAATCTTTGAAACTTTGAACTAGAGAAGTGCTTGAATACTGTATGCAGAGCTTAATGGGCCATCCTACTAGGAGCTTGGAAGACAGTAATGCTCAGAGCTACATGAACCGTGAAGGCCCAATCCAAGAGGGTTCAGAAGAGAACAATATTAGCAACTGGGTTAGATAGCATTATGGGTGATATTTTGGAATTGCCTGTCTGCTGTGTCTCCATGATTTGTTTGCTCTTTCCCTCAGCCTCGTGGCTCATCAGTACTCAGATCATCATCAGTTACCAGACAACCTGAGATCAAACACTATTTCAGGTTCTCACTCTAGTGCACTCTTGCTTTTTTCCTTTTGATTTCTTTTCTCTTAGTTCTGTCGTAGCCATAACTTTAATAATATTTGAAATATTTTATCTGTCCATTCTAAACAGTCTTTCCTGGGAGAAATTTATGCACATTTACAATGCTAAGCAGAACATAAATCACTGTTGTGGGCACTAACGATGGAGCTCTGTGGTAGAACAATGCCTGAGGCCTGGAATCAACCCGCAATTCGCAAGTTCCTATTTGGTTTTCTATAGAAACTAATTATATATAGTGAAGGCATATCTATCTATCTATCTATCTATCTATCTATCTATCTATCTATCTATCTATCGATCGATCGCACCATATTAAAAACTTGGAAACAGTTCCTCCCTTTACTATCCATAGTCTCAGAATAGTTATGGGTTATAGTATTCATGTAAAATTAGCTTAACATATATATGGCTCATAGTCCACATAATGGTGAATCTTATGGTGGGTATAGAATTTTGAAGCCAGTGAATGGGTCACATCTATTTAGTGTATCCGCGTGAGTTCACATTAGGATGGGCTATATATTGAAAATATATATTGCTCAAATAACTGCTTTTATTTTGAATTCAATGATGCATATTACATTAAGTAGAATACTGAGTAGTTATTTTGGTATAGCCTAACACACAATTAAATTATGTTTGTGTAGGATGTTGAAAGTTTCATATGTTAATTTTTCAGTACCTAGTATATAAAACCAAGGGAATATAGCGAACACTCAATTAATTACCTACGGAAAGAACAAACCAAGCTGCATATGTAGCAGAAGATGGCCTAGTCAGCCATCATTGGGAAGAGAGGCCCCTTGGTATTGCAATCTTTATATGCCCCAGTACAGGGGAATACCAGGGCCAAGAGGTGGGAGTGGGTGGGTAGGGGAGCAGGGCGGTGGGGAGGGTAGAGGGAACTTTTGGAATAGCATTTGAAATGTAAATAAAGAAAGTATCTAATTAAAACAAAAAAAGAAAGAAAGAACAAACCAAGGCTTATCATCATTTCTGGCACTTTCAGATTTCCAAATAAAATAAGTCCTCATTGCAGTAAAAGAGTTGGAATCCTTACTTTGATCCCTAATGATGCCTGTGTACTTCGTTTCTTAAGTGTTACGAGATGCCTGGCAGTACATTGACATTTTACATCCTTTTTTAAACAGCACTGGCTGGCTTTGCCAGACTCACCACCGTGGCCTGCGGGTTGTTGGGGTAGGCGTGAAGGAGCTCCTGCGGAGGGTTTAAAGGCTTGAGATAACGCGTAACAAAAACCGTTTTCCCAGTCATGTCAGTCACTGTTGTGAGGCACTGACGTTGGGGGAACTTTAAGGCACATTCAGCTTGAAATTTCTCTGTTGCTTGAAGTAATTTCTCATCTTCCTGGGTATCAAACTTCAAAAAGAAATACACGGGATGTATATGATTACAGGACACAAAACAAAACATTCAGATTTCATAGACACTATGCAATGAATTTGTGGTTTGAGAAGTATGATTAACTGATTCTTTATAAAGTCATTTTTTCCTGGTATCTCTGCAGCTTTATTTAATTGATAATTTAAGAATGAAGATAATCCTTAAATACTAATTTACATTCGGTAAGACCAAAAGAAAGTAGTGAATTGGCAAGCCTTATGAAAACTATTGGATTAATCAACAAACAAACAAAATCTATGCATGTTAAAGGTTGAAGTACTAATCAGATGCCTGAGCACAAGCAACAGAGTTTTCTGTGTGCTTGATTTAGTCTTCTAAAGGGGGAGAGCGTTCAGAATCCCATGTCAGATGTGACCTGGCACAGATAGATTCCTGGGGCAGAACTGTCAAGTCAGAAATTGTCGTGATTTTAGAAAAATGGAAAATTATGGAACAATGAAGGTATGAAAAATGATTGAATTTATGCTTTTCCCTTAAGTCAATTTATTAAATTTGTCATTTCCTCATGTATGTAGTCGCTTGAAAAACCTTTCCCAAGATTCTAAAAGATTCCAGACACTCTGGATTAAGAAGTATGAAAATCTCAAGGCGCTTCTAGTCTCGAGAGGAACAAAGAGAATCAAGCAAAGAGCTGAAGAGTTTGAGCGGATTCTACCGCTACCACGGGGAGACCTGGGAGGATGCAGGAGAAGCATCTGCAGATACTGTCCCGAGCAAGAGCCTGAGCCAGTGCGACCGTTGGCCTCTCAGGCTGTCAGAAGTGCGGCAGAGAATGTCTCGGCTTCTTGGAGTTGGATGCTCTGTCACGCATCTTGAAGGAAGGACCTGTAGTTGACCTTTTCCTTCCTGTACCAGGTGCTTACTGAGCACATGCTGACACCTAGTCACTATGAAGGCATTAGTATGCATTTAGGCCAGCAGCACCTAAGGAGAGGTGTGCTGTTTGTGATGTGAGAAGTGTCATGGAAAGGCCAAATATTACATTGAGTTGTTTATTCTGAAGCAAATCTGGATGGAACTAACAAACTCAGGTTTATTCAGAATGCCATGTAGAAGTTTCTTAACTGGTTCCGTTCCTTGACCTGTCAGTTTATGAAACATTTGCAGAAAACAGAATGTGTTTGTCTTGCCGTTGAAGAGGCAGTTGTGACGACCTTCAACTGACCAAAAATATCTGCTAGCTCTGCACTGCTTCTCTAAGAAACAGTTATGGAAAATGAAGCTGAGCTCCCCACTTGCAGGAGACATTTAGACCCAGTCAACGATGTCCCTTGCAGACAAAGGGAGATAGTAATTAGGCCAAAAGGCACCTGACTTTTTCTATACCAGGGATTGTCCCTAGTGCCTTGCACATGCTACACACATGGCTGGATGTTCTTTGTGGCATCACAGGCATCTACAGTTCATTGCCAAGGGATCACACACATTGGGACCCAGCACCTGTCCCCTGGAGGCAGTAAACAAAAGCAGCTAGTAAAAGCGTAACTGATGACTAATGGATTATAAAACAAGATGCTCGGTACCTTCTTAAGCATGTCACTCATCTACCATGGGCAATAAAAAGGAAATGACAGAAACACAGTATTAGCAACAGCTTTAAAGGCTTCTAACTAAAACCAGGTAAAGTTAGGGCTGTTAAAGTAAGTACTTTATGGTTGCTACTGACTTACAAAACTTTTGCTCTAGTAAATACTTTAATAAAAAATCATTTGGAATTAGATGAAGGTGGGGAGATGTTTCTAATCTTCCAACCTAAAAATTTGCTGTTAGTGGAAAACCATTTCTAGGCTGCGGTCCCATGTATTTCAGGGTGAGAGCCTCTCTTTCATTAACAGCCTGTGGGGACATCGCAGGTGGGGCTTTCTACCCCTTCATCTGTAGGCTATCACATCCTGCCTGTCACATGAGAGAACAGTGGAAATGCTGCATACAGCCACAGGGCAAAGAAATGTCACGAAAGGCAGCAACAGGCTGCCAGGCTAAGTTTGAAGTCAGAATTCTGCCCTTGGTCTGAGAGCGTTTGTGTGTGTGAACATGCTTGCTGCTTTTTCTCCTGAGTTCGCACCTAGAGACAGACATTCAGAATATTTCACTCTCTGAAAAATAATCTGACACAATTCTATTCTGTTTTCTTGGGAAGCTCAGCGTTAGCAACGAAGCTGAGGGTGTGAGATGAGTTTTTCAGCATGCCTGTGTTTTCATTAGCCTTTCCTGAATAGGCCTTGCTAATGGGCTGTAATCCTACTATTCTTCTCTGTGAACCAGACTGTGATACTGGAAAAACAAAACAAGCAGAGGTGGGCTCAGTTTTCCATCTCCACTTCAGACTTAATGACAATTGGAAACCCAAGAGATCCACATGGTAAGTTACAATACAGTAACCTGAAAGTTAAGTTCATGCATGATGTAAGCATGGTAGACTGTTATTGTTTTGACATAGGTTCTCACTTATGTAGGCCAGCCTACTCTCAAACTCACGGAGCTCTACTTGCATCCTCTCCTAGTCTCTTTTCCTGAGATTAAAAGTGTGCCCCACCATCCCTGTTACACAATAGACGTTCCATCTCCTTCCCTAGGCCATCCTTCCTCTAGTGCCTAAGGAATGCCCATTACATCCTGGATACCCAGTAAGATGTGTGAATATATACAATGGGAAGGTAAATGTTTAACTTTTGCCCTGTACTGCTTATGTGGCTCTAGATAAATCTAGCCTTTCCCCAGCTTGAATATAGAGACCCAGTGCCCAGGAAAGAGTAAGGTCTCCAAACATGATGCTGCCTGAAGTTTTTACAAGCTTTTCTGGAGCTATTTAAGATGCATACATTGTTTTCATTTGGTAACTTGTGAGCTATGAATGTTGTCATGGTTTGTATATTCTTGGACCAGGGAGTGGCACCATTTGGAGGTGTAGCCTTGTTGGAATAGGTATGACCTGGTTGGAATAGGTGTGTCACTGTGTGTGTGGGCTTAAGACCCTCACCCTAGTTGCCTGGGAAGTCAGCCTTTGGATGAAAATGTAGAACTCTCAGCTCTGCCTGCGCCATGCCTGCCTGGATACTGCCATGCTCCCAACTTGATGATAATGGACTAAACCTCTGAATCTGTAAGCCAGTCCCAATTAAATGTTGTTCTTATAAAACTTGCCTTGGTCATGGTGTCGGTTTACAGCAGTAAAACCCTAACTAAGACAAAGGTCATCTGACTTTATGACTGTGTGAACTGATTGAATGCATAGCACAGCTGGGGACCTGAGGTCATCGATGGAAACCTTTCCTTAGCATCCTTGCCAGTAAATGTCAGATAGCAATCTAATTGTCATACTGGTTTTATTCGCATGGAAAACATTGTTCTCAAAGCAGAACATGTTTACATTTGTCTTGCTTTCCTACAAGTTTGGGTTGCTGATCACCTTAACTGCTAGATGGTGAAGACAAACGCACGCGTGTCTGTCCCATCGTCACCTTAGGTCCTAGCTGAAAGCATAATGACTAGAGATCACAGTAGGAGAACTTCTGTTGATGCACTTCAGTAAAAGTTTATAAAAAGCCTTGCAAGCATCTCTTAGGCTTCAGCATCCCCCGTGGCTTTCCAGATTGTACTCCATTACCTTTTCTCTAATCGGCTCCCCAGGAACCAGTTGAGGCTCGATGGTAATAAACAGGGTGATGTAGGAGCCTTCACTCAAGCTTCGGGCAGAATCAAAGGCTCGTTCCATAATGATGTTTCGCTCCTTACTATAGCCCAGGAGAACTGGAGGAATGTCTATTTTAAATGTGCCATCAATCTGCAAAGAAAACATGACTTGGTAAGCACTGTGATTTTTTTTTTTTTTTTTTTTTTGGTAACAGAAGTTCAAAGGGAATGGCCATTTCTCATAATCTAGTGCATCAGATAAACATTAAGCTCTGTCCAGGATAGAATCCCTAAATTCTCGTCAGAAAGGGCTCTATACTTTCTTGACTGCTTTTCTTTGTTTGCTACAGAGTGCATTGGATATGAACGATTCCTGGATTCAAATCTTCTCTCAAACTCCAAGGGCTTCAGAGGCCTCACTTCTATGAAGGAAATAATAGGACCTAATTTGTCGGGCTGTTGTGAGCAGGGACTGGGCTCCCGAGATGAAAGGCACTAGGAACAGTATCTGGTGTATGGGGCATGCTCCCTGGCTGACAGCCTTCCCTTTTCTGATTTCCCAACTTTCCCTCTCTGCCTTCCAGAATTTTAACCACGTCTCAAGGCTTAGGTCTAATGTCATCTCAGAATTACTTTGCTAACTCTCTATCCTTATATATAGCTTGTTTCTTTCACTAATGTTTTAGCATATTCTGCCTGACTTTAGTAGTGTATATTTGCCATAGTCTAGATGATTGCTCTGCAGAAAAAGGACTTTTGCTTTAGCTTTTCCGTATCATCTCTCTGTGCTTTATAGCTGTGTTTGTAAATGTAGTAGGCACATAACAAGCCTGCCTCCAGAGGTTGTGTGTGCAGGCTGAGCTGTAAGGGCATGGGTGCTGCCCCTACATGCAAAGAAGGCACACATATTAGGGCATTCAGCGGAAGGATTTCTAAATAACCTCCAGACCTGAGATTCAACAATGCCAACCATTACAGGCATCTTTACTTGTAAGATGCTATGCTCTTTATTTATTTCTTTTAAAATCTATTAGAAGACGGACTATAATTCTCAGAGTAAGCACATCACTACACATCCTGTGTAGCTCTAGACTGTCCCATTGGCTAAGATTGCAATTCCAGCTTATGCTGAACCTCATAGAGTAGAGGTTGGTTTGGGTCTCCTGCGGTCCAGGTAGCATCTGCTGTATGTAGTTATCACAGCAGCACATAATTTCCTATTGCCATGGATTTAATGCTGGGATACCAAGAAATTACAGAATCTTCAGCTGCCAAAGGCATGTAAGAATTGCCAACCTCGGGCTGGTGAGATGGCTCAGTGGTTAAGAGCACTGACTATTCTTCCAGAGGTCGTGAGTTCAAATCCCAGCAACCACATGGTGGCTCACAAACATCCGTAATGAGGAATAAATAAATAAGAACAGCCAACCTCATGGATCACTAAGCCGAACCTTTATGTCTACAAAGGGTGTCGTTGTTAATGAGTACACACTTTCAGGAATATTGATTGGATGCCCATGACAGGGCTGTCAACCACCCTGACTGTTTTCTGCATCCATCCGCTTCACTTCTGTGACAGTTTTTCACTGAGTCCCACATTCTTCGCTTCTGTGTAGATGTTTTAAAGATTCTGAGACTTGGGTTGTCACATCTTAGCTGATAAGGCACAGGAACGGGGTCCTGGATATATACACCATGCAATAGTGATAGAAGCCAGTGGTTTGGTGTGGTAATCCTCATTTGTTCAAGTTCTGTGCACCTACATTTTCACAGCTTTGAGAGTGTAACAGGAAGAATAGATAGAGGTGTTTCCTAGTGGCATGTAGTTCTGACCTTAGTTACTTACCCTTGCCTGGAAATAGATGGTGCTAAATGGGATTTTCACACATCCTAACCAGTGTCTCTCAATACGGGTATGGATCCCACTTCCTCTTTCACGGTCATCCTGAAGGAAGCATGAGAAGTACTAATTAGTTAAGAACTTCAGACATTTATGGAACTAACTGTGCGCGTGTGAACAGGTATGGATGGATGCTCTTGACTGTGCTGTGCATACAGACATCAGAACTCAATGCCAATATGTTTTCCCACTTGTTTCCTATGGTCTCCCATCCAATGGGAGATTGCTGTTTTGGCTACACTAGTTGAAGTCTAGGCAAGCCCTAGGATTCCTTTACCCCCAAGCAGGGGTACACCATCCCACTCAGCTTTTACATGTGTGCTAGGATTCCAAACTTAGACTTGGCAGTGGGCACTTTACCCACTGAGTCTTTCTCCCAGGCCCCCATGTAATTAATTCAGTAGGAAAATGGCAGGATTTTTCCTAACCCTGGAAGATGAAGTTCTCCTCCGCAAACACAGTCAGTCCCAGCCCTTTCCCCCTACACTCGGACCTACACAGTGGTAGGGGATCTGATTATGCATGCAGAGTTCAGATGACTCCCTTACAGCTGGAAACTCACCTCTAGGATATCATATAGCACTTCATCAAAAATGTTAATGTACACGTCATCCTTCACTGACTGTAAGCTGGCTGTGCTGTAGTCCCCATTGGGGGCCCTGTGACAACACATGGAGAGAGACCATGGAGATAGGCAGAATAGATGCTATGAACGCTCAACATCAATGCTTAAAAAATGCCAACTCGGAACACACAGTCCTTTCATCCCAAGGAGCTCTCACACCAGGGCATAAAACACATATTTAAAGTATACACTCCAATGGGACTGCCTCTGAACTTTGGACTCTGCAGATCCAAATCCTACACTGGCTTGTACCGGTAAATACTGCATTCCCCATACTCCATGGTAAGTCTTGCAAGGAACTTACCTGCCTGGGTCTGAGATCGCTCTGTGGAAGACTACAAGGTCTCCAGCCAACACCAGAGTTAGGAACTTTCTAAAGCTGCTCTGACCAGAAGGAGCACCTACAGTAATGAATTTCCTGCTAGCCTGTGACTGGAGGAATGGCGGCCGCTACTCCTCACTTTCCCACATGGAAGTCAAACAGTCCAAGGGTGAGAGAATTCTTTCCTGGACCATGGTCACTAGGACCCAGCTGTGCCTGTGTCACATGTCCCTTCACGGCAGAGCTAGAGTCTGGGGGTACCACTTCATCTGATCTTCCTTTGCTTGTTTTGTGTATGATGATAGTGACCTTACCCTCTTTTGATTTAATTACTTCTGAATTCTACCTTAATTTGTCTTTCATTCCAAAGATCTCCACAGGGACCTAGAATACACATAACACCCACCACTAAAGACTTTAAACTGTCTTTCCTCTAAGGGTTTTAATTTCTTCTTCATGAAAGTTTAGACTTAATTTAGGGCATTTTAGGTACTAAACTAGAAAAAAAAAGCCTTTGGCCTGTAAGAAGTCAGAGAGAGGAGGAAAGTAGATTGTTCTGAAAGGGAGAATGATTTTACTCTTTTTCTCTTTTCTTTCCTTTCCTTTCCTTTCCTTTCCTTTCCTTTCCTTTCCTTTCCTTTCCTTTCCTTTTCTTTTCTTTTCCTTTCTTTCTTCTTCTCCTCCTCCTTCTCCGCCTCCTCCTTCTTCTTCTTTTGGGAGATAGCATCTTACTGTGTAACTATGGCCTGGAACTTGCTACATAGACCAGGATGGTCTTGTTATATATATATATATATATATATATATATATATATATATATATATATATATATATATGCAACTTGCTACATAGACCAGGATGGTCTTGTAGTATATATATATATATATACACACACCTGCTTCTGCCTCCCCAGTGCTGGGGTTAAAGGCATGTGACAGCTTCACCCAGCTGACCCAGCTGTGGGCACAGAGAGGCTGCCTCTGGCTCTGTTTTCCCCACTGTGATACTTTGTCTCACTTCAGCTGCCCCGGCTCCTTACAGAGGGGAGTTCCACTTACCTGAACGGAAGTTCAAGTTCTTCATTCCAGCTGGGATTTGGTCCTTCAGCTGTGGTTGTGTGGCAGATTGTTCTTTGAAAAGAGACCTCCACAAAAGGCCGGACTAAGACCTGAAAGCAACCATGTCTGTATTGATTAGTCATTTTGTTCTTCACAGAGGGAGCTACATTTATCAAATATGCGAACATTTTCTATCTCAGGCAAAGCAGAACATGCTTATTAAGCAGTATTTTTCAGAAGAGAATGAAACAGGAAGTCTGTGCAGGAGTTTTTAGGAATTTTTTTTTTTTAGTAGTGAAATGCAGAAAAGGGAGATTTCTTCAGTGTGGTCACACTGGGAAGAAGAAAAAAGATCCAGTGACCACCTCCCAGGTCTTTGGGATCTTGAGGGGAGGGGAGCGTTTAAACAGAAAATAAGATATATGTACAGCTAAACAGAACTGGCCAAGGCCTGGTGTGCTGGCCCAGGCTGAATCCCAGATCTCTTCTACAAGGATGTCTGAAAGAGTTACACATCTCCAGGAGACAAGTTTTTCCTCTAATGTCTCCAGGGCTTCAGCCATTTCATTCAGACTCATTATGAAGCTGAAGATGACCTTGAAGTTCCTGTTTCAACATAGAAACATCTCCCCCTTAAAGTAACATTCCTTTAATCTCCTCCACCTGATAAAACAAGTGTTTGCAGAAAGCCACGCCTCCCCTGCATTCCTGGAATTTGGTCCTCTGGGGCTGCACCCTTCCTCACTTCTGCATTTCCTTTGTGATTCTTTCAAAACTAGCTAATTGTGAAAGACTCTGAGTGGCGAAAAAGACACAGTCAGCACCTGTGTTAGTATGAAAACCAGATGGATTTCTTGCCTTTGTGCTCCCTGGCCTCTTTTGGGTTCTGGCACCCATTTTGCAAAAGGAATATTGCCTTGCTGGGCTGTTTTCAGTGTTTGTGTGTGTGTGTGTGTGTGTGTGTGTGTGTGTGTGTGTGTGTGTGTGTGTGAGACTGCTACACCAAGATTATTCTTTGTTCCAAACATTTGGAGGCAGGATTTTATCATGTAACACTGACTGGCCTTGAATTCCTTTTATAGACCAGGCTGGCCTTGAAACAAGATCCACCTCTGAAGTGCTAGGACTTTAAAGGCATGTGCAGCAATGCCTGGTGCCCACAGAGGCTCGAGGAAGGCCTTGCATCCCTGGAACTGTGGTTACAGGTGTTCTGGGTTGGGAAGAGGAGGAGGGAGAGGAGGAGGAGGGAGAGGAGGAGAAAGAGAAGGGAGAGGGGGAGGAGGGAAAGGTGGAAGAAGAGGAGGGAGAGAGGGAGGAGGAGGGAGAGGAGGAGGAGGAAGATAGAACCTAGGACCTCTGTAGGAAAGCAACATGTACTTAACTGCTGAGCTGTCTCTCTAGCTCCTGACCTAGAACTTCTAATCCTTTTGTTTCTATCTCCCAAGTGCCAGGATTATAGACGGTGCTACCACCCTCAGTTTACTCAATGCCAAGGATCTAACGCAAGACCCTGTGGATGCTAGACAAGCGCGCTACACCAACTGAGCAATATCCAAGGCCCTTATGAAGGCAATTCTTAAAGACATACAGAGCAGGAGTCAAAGCAGAAACCCAGCCTTGTTCTCTCACCTGGCTGAGGGGGTAGTCAGCGCTGTGTAGTGGGCTATGTGTACCGGGAGAAGCAGTTTGCTTGTCACTGAAAGTTCTTGAAGATCTCGATGGCTGCTGGAACTTGCTAGGAGGGAAACCAGATGAAAGCAGGAGATGACAAAGAACATTTGTATACTGAGCTAGTTTGTTTAAAGATGTGTGGTGCCGCTAGCTATCAGAGTGGCCACTGTCTTTAAGCTTCTTGACATCTGAGTATGTGCTGGTCCAGCTGGGGCGCCTCACAGTTACCAAGCCCTTCCCCAGCTTCCCATCCCAGGCCTTCATGCCTCTCTGAGAGCGGACGAAAGGATATCTTTTCCTCTCCTCCACTCTCAAAGGCGCCTGAGTCGTGAACCCCAGTCCCTCTCGGCAGCACAGTCCTGACTCCATCTCATTCTGATTCCCTTCCACCGTATCAACAGATGCTCTGTAACAGGACAAAGAGTTAGTAAAAGAAAAGGGCAGGAGCTGAAGAGGCATCGGTGGGTAAGGGGACATGCTACACACACAAATGCTGCACACACATGGGAGTCTGAGTCTGGATCTCAGCATCCATATAAAACACTAGGCATGACTGTGCATGCACCTGTAACTCTGATACTATGGGAGGTGGAGACAGTAGGATAGGTGGGGGCTAGTTGGCCACCAACCCAGTTTCCACTTTAGTGGGCAACCCTATCTCAGAGGAGTAAGCTAGACAGTGATAGAACAGGATACCAGACATCCTCCACTGGCCTCTGAATACAAGCATAAAAGTGTATGCGGCCATATGCGCATGTGTATGTACACCACACATTCATACATGTGCACAAAATAGAAAAAGAAAAACAGGACAAAGTAATGGGGCAAGAGGACAGACAGACAGACAGAGAAAGAAAGCACCCAGAGACTCTGAAAGGAGATGCCACAGGCTATCTTGGTTCTCTGGAACCTGATAGTGCTGAATGACCTGGGCCAGGCCACGGACACCATCTTTGCTTGTTTTCCACCTTGTAAAACAGACCTAGTAATAGTGGTGAGAGTTGAACAGAAATGAAGTCTGTGAATGGACCCACAATGATGCCGTACATGAAGTGAATGGATTAGTTCTCCTTTCTTCCATTACACCAGCAAGGGCACCCACAAAAGAACTTCAATTCTTTATCTTTCTATCTCTATAAGAAACTCAGAATCGACCCCACTATAGTTATATTCTCTCCACTGCACCAATATGGTAGACCACAGTAGCCACCAGCATGGTGGACCATAGTAGTCATCACCCATTTTTCTGAACAGGTAGCAGAGGTGAGCCACAGACAGACACTTCTTATGTTTCTGTCTGGCTCATACCCATTTCTTAAGGCCCTGCTACTTTGCTGCAGGGGACCAGACCATGGGTTGTCAGCATCTGACCCCAGTTAGTACTCAGCTTCTCTCCTGAGAAGGTGATGCGGGACTATTTCCATCACATGAGGAAAATGAAGCGAACAGAGAGGCAAGTAGGAGAGACAAGGAGGACCTAGGAAAACCACCTTGACCCCACAGTTTATCATGTAGCACATCTTGTCCTTGGGCTACAAGGACATTGCCAACCCCCACACCCTGGAGCCCGAGTTGATTAGGTTACTTGCAAACAATAGGGGGTGGGCTTCTGTAGGAGTGTCCAGGTCCCACTGCACTGAATCTATTAAAGAAGGCCCAGGTTGGCTTGCATCCTGCACATTCAGCTGTCCCTGAGGGCTCTCACCTCACTACAGGTTTCCTTACGGGGATGTCGTAAGCCCGGATAATGTTCACCAGCAGCTTTATGTCCCCATCAGACAGGTTTTGGGCTGTCACTTTCTTCCGACCTTTCCTCCGGGGCCTCAGTGGTCGCTTTTGTTCTGCCAGCTTGAAAAGGCTTAGGCCCAAAATGCTAATGATTATAGAACAGCATTAGGGTTCAGAAGAAAAGAAAGGTCTAGAAAGTTATTAGATGGCCTTTTAAACTACGCTCCAAGGTCCCTCAGAGACCACTGGGCATTTTCCTTTTAAGGAGGGTGGGGAAAGTCTAAAAATTCTGCTAAGCCAGGTGGGAAAGGAGGCATGCTTTACTAAGATTATCAGCTGCCACTCATTAATGGAAGCAAAGTCAGGTCTATCGGAACCCCCACCCCATCTGCATCTCCTACCCTGGCCCCTACGTCTAGCATGCCTTGTGCTCATCACTATTCACAGCGACTCCTGCCAAGCTGCTGTAGCTTTACCCCCCACCCTCCAGGCTAGTCTTGCCACTTCCTCCAGAGAGCTAGAGGCGTATCTGTTGGAAGGAGCACTTCCCCTGAGCATGAACACTGAGAGTACTGTTAGCCACCTCCTCTCCGTTCACTAACTCCAACAATGCTCTTGGCCTTCCTGGGAAGTTCCTGGGATGGTGCCTCTTACTCTCTGAGACTACACAGGCCTGAGTGTGAATCGTGGCTCTGCTCTTTACCTTGTGGCAGGTTATTCCACCTCTGAGAGTCTGTTTCGTCGTGTGTAAAAGGAGGGTATTCGCATCTTAAAGTGGTAGAGAGGGTAAGTGAGGAAGGGTGCATAGCACCCTGGCACTTGTCTTGGACTTACTAGATTGGCAGTGACCAGGATACGAGAGATGATGCTGGAGTTGAGGGAAATGGGAGGGTGCTGGGGGAAAAGGGATCTGGTCTACCTTTTATTGAGAGGTGTGCCACACATTGTCCCACCAACTAAAGCAGCAAGATCGGCCAAATCATGAGAGGAGCTTAACAGGAAAGAAGACCTAAGCATGTGCCTAGAAGCTGATTCATGACAGTGCCATTAGCCACAGGACACAGCCAACCGCCATCTGTAGTGTCTGGGGACTTTGCCTTTCTCCTAAGTAATGACCTGCCTGCCCCAGCAGACTGTTTTCCTGGCTTTCTTTGCAGGTGACATGCCCCAGCTAAGGACGAGAGCTCTGCAGCTGCTATCTGAGCACTCCTAGTGCCTCTCACAAAGAATCCCAAGGGGATTCCAGGAGGGGCTCACTTGGTCTCTAGCATCCTCATCCTACACAGAATAGGTACCATTTATAAATGTCTTCTATTATCTAGAGGAGCACTAGCAACCTTACATTAACAGCTTTAATCTTTACAATTACAAATACCACATTTTTCAGATAAAGAAAGCAAAGATTCTGATAGGTGCCTTGATTCCGGCCATATTCTAGTCACTCTGCTGGGACACATACCTAGCCCAAAGATGGGAGCCTGACATGACACATATCCTCCTTTGACAATGCTCTCTCCCCACAAAGATGCTCTTGTGAGATATCAATACCTCCTTACCAAGCAGTCTACCTACAAGCACATGATTGACTGAGACTATTAGAAATGGAAGCATTTTAATTTAAAGCCAAGAACAAACGAAAATTAAAAAAAAGAAAGAACATACCCCGAGCCTTCAGAACTTAACGCAGAAAGTAAAGCAGAAAAAAAAGAAAGAAAAGAAAGAAAAAGAAACAGCATGAAAAATCACCATCTGTTCTAACTGTAGCTTTATGCCTGTGCAAACATTCAACGAGCTGCTAGACTAAAGGAAGAGGCTGACATATATTCATGGTCACTGTTGCCTTCAGTCCATGGATAAAATTTCAAGGGACTGCCATGGATAAGGAAGTACAGGCATAGGAAATGACCTGTGCATATTTATTTTATTTTTAATTGTGTGTAATGTGTATGTCTGTGTGGGGGTATGTCCACATTCCCATGGAGGTTAGAAGAGGGTAACAGACATTACAGGTGGTTATGAAGAGCCCAGGGTGGATGCAGAAAAAGTAACTTAGGTCCCCTGGAAGAGCATTAAGTGCTCTAAACTGCTGAGCTATCTCTTCAGCCTCAAGAAATAACATTTACAGAAGGGCGGATGCTTGACCACTGAGAAGGTCATGGCATGAATGCCCCCATAAGAATCACTTCCATGCATCCACTCCTGAAAGAGACTATACGAAGAATAGGCCGACAGAGAATCAGGCAAAAGCCAGTGGCCACCTTCCATGTGAATAGTCATTTTCCCATGTGGCCTCATTAAGCATACACCTCAGCCTTGCGGCAAAACTGGGCTGTCCCTTGGGATCCTAGAACCTCAGAGGGTGTGATCTCAGCCACCTCCACCATGTGAGAAGTACGGGAAAGCCTGGTATTAGGGGACTAGAAAGGTGGGGAGGACATAAGGACGTACAGGAGGGGATGCTCTCAGAGTAGTTTAACTGGGATGGGAAACGACAAGGACTGCGGAGCTGGATTTGGTAGTAGAGAAGGCTGGGATGTGCTCTCATGGAAAATGATGGAGAGACTCAGGGATGTTTGCCTTTATATAAATCCCTCTGCTAACATCATGAGCAGGTTGACCCAGATTTCTAACGCATACCGTATAATGACAGAATGTTACATACATCTTCCATGTAATGGGGTAAGATAAAGCACAGGCAGCAATGACAGTAACTTTGTTTGATTATTTTTACCTGATATTGGGGACTTCTTCTTCGACTACCAAATCAGTAAGAAGAAAATGATGTTTGGCAGTTAGGAAGCGATTTACCACTGCTTCTCTAACCTGGGAGAAGAATTCAGCATTACTGAAGGTGATCAGGTTATTTAAATGTCATTTGGCTAGGTTTCTCTGAGTGAATCCTCCCTCTAACTCCATCCTCCCCCGCCCCCGCCCCCACCTGTCTTCTATGGCTGGAAATTCTGTAGTCCCCACCCCCACCCACTAGACTGTAAACTCCTTAAGGGCAGAGTTGGACCAGTTGGTTTGGGTTGTTTTCATTTTGTTCACTGTTATATTTTTAGGAGATTGAAAAGTTTCTGAAACAGAAGATAGTGATATTTTGTTGAATGAATACACTAACAATAAATACCAAAAAGAAAAAAAGGAACAGTCTTGAAGCATGAACAATTAAGAACAAATTCTTTTTTAGTCTGTTTTAGTTTGTTTTGTTTTGAGACAGGATTTCTCTGTGTAGCCCAAGCTGTCCTGGAGACTAGGCTGCCTGTGAACCCTGCATTTGGGGTGCTGGGATTAAATGTGTGTGCAGCCACTGCTGGAGACCAAGTTCTAGTGCTCTGCCCTAACTGAATGCTTCATGTGGAGTCCCAGTAGTGAAACTTCTACTTGGATAGCACATGCTGCTTATACAGAATAATCCACCTCCTAATTTAAATAAAGGACCTCTTAGTTGCCAAGCAGTTAGTAATTATTTTTGGTACATATGCCATAGTGCTGATAATCTAGATAGGAAGAATGCATTGTAGTTACTATAGCATTTCTTATAAATAATTTTAAGAAGACAAAAAAAATGGGAAAGGATAAACAAAAGGCATCTCTAGCTAGTTTTAAGTTTTCTAGTATGTAAGGGCAGTACAACGTGGATCAAAAGCTCTTGCTTTTCTCACAACCATTGTAAAGCAGCCCAACATAGATGCAAACCAGAAAAACAGGACCCAGAAATGGGATCCCTCCTAATCACACCCCATTCGTAACAGTCTGCAGGCAAGCCTTGGCATAGCTCGGTGGTTTCATATATTCAAGAGGTGAATGTAGTTGTCAATCCATTATTTATATATGTGGGAGAACAATCCCCAAGAGACTACGTGGCTTACATAAGATGCCATAGGCATTTATAAAAGCAGAAACACTCCCAACTTACAATCTTGGCTCTTTTCCCCCTATAAAGACGGTTTTAAGTGGTTTTCTTACTTGCTGAAGGTACTTGGCTACTGTGGCTCTGTGCGTGTCCAGGTGGTCCTTGGTTTCAATTACATTTCTGTCTCGTAATCGTTTCTCATAGTCCTAAAATTGAAAGGACATCATAATGTCGTGATTTTTAAAGTGCTCTCTGATGCTTTTCTTGGAGTTGCAGAATTATTTATCACATGTGGCTTAAGTTATAAATCATGATTCTAAATCTTCCTTCTTCTTCCGGACCTTTGTTGCATATGCAGAACACAGGATTCCAAGTCAGTAGCTGGAATGCCTGTACACTACTTAAGTTAAAGTGTTCACACAGGAAAGAACAGACACCATGGGAGAAGCAGAGGAAGTTGTTATAATTCAGGGTGCTAACATGTGTAATATGCAACTTGGTCAAACCCTGTGCATGCTTTGACTTATCAGCGTTGAATGAACTGGTCATAGACATAGCGAAAGCTTTTGTGAAGACTGTTATCACATGGCATCTAGCTACAGGTGACTTGCGTCAGCTTCTTGGAGGACAGGAATATATCGCCTTGGCTTTCATCTGCTCAGGCTTATCCTTTTAACTACTGATAAAACAGTGTGGGTCCCCCTTGGGGATCACCAATTCTATTTTGTTTGCCAGAGTTGAATGCCCAGCATGCCTTCTAACACAGATTGAGTGGTTCAGAGATGTCATTTTTGAACTTGGATGAGGAGGGTCCCTCTGTCTCCATTGGCTAAAGTCCACAGATCCAAACTTGGATGATACTGGTGATCATGTGGTCAGCTGGAGTAGCCTATTTACAAATGAGAAGGAAGCCACACACCAGAAGCCCAGACAGGATGGAGATGTGCCCTGGTATCTGGGTGGTCTTGAGGCATAGATGTATTCCACTATCTATGTACTTTTATTTTTAACAATAAACATATATTTAAAAGATTTATTTTATTTGTATAAGTGTTTTGCTTGCATGTATATGTATATTACATATGTATGTATGTATGTATGTATGTATGTATGTGCACCAGGTATGAGCTTAGTACCCATGTATTCAGGAGAGGGCATCTGATTCCCCTAAAATGAGTTATGGGTGTTGAGTGCTAGGAACTGAACTCAGGTCAGTAAGAGTACGTAAGAGTAAGAGTACGTGTCCATCTGTCTATCAGTAACCACTGATTTGTCTCTCCATCCTATTCTAATCTTTGTAGAGATTTCATCATCTAATTTACTGCAGATGATAGTTGAAATTCAATAGTGGGAAGAACTAAATAACTTAAAAATATCTGGCAAGGATCAGTTTTACATGAAAAATCACAGTACTTTGTAGAGCCTTTCCATTCACCTCCTCACTCACAAACTTGCCTGCCTTTGGCTGGCCTGTCCCACCAACACATTGCGTTCTCCATCATCCCTCAAGGGCCAGCAGGTCCCACCTGTCTCTGTGAGCTGGCTCTGCTGAGTCTTTGTCCCCCTCCTGCTGTACCTGCCTTCTTTCTTGCCCTGGCTGCTCAAATCCTACCCATCTTGTTCTCCCCATGCTTTGCCACTGTGTCCTGGAGAGTCCTTAGCACAGACTTGCTATACTCAAATGGTGTCGCATCCTTGACTAAGGCAGGCCCAATTGTGCTGCAGTAGAGAAAGCAGGGTTGTCGAGAGCATTGACACATACACGCCCAGCAGCAGGCCAAGTGCCACCACAGATCATTCACTAAATTCTTTGGACAGTTTCTTACCTGGAATACCTTCTCCATAATTTCTCGGTCATATACTGGAATTTGTTTATAGTTCCGGAATTCTGGAACCTCTTGGCTTCTAAGACGGAGAAGTCGGAACCGTTTGGATCTATTTAATTCCTCCTCTGAGACGAAGTTGAATTCCTGCTGCAGCTGCTCCAGTCGGAAGAAGTCAGGGACGTAGGATTCACCACTGGTAGCAACCTGCAAGAGCAAGAAGATTGACAGTTCCAGGTTGCAGAGACTTTCTAAATTAGCCAGCACAGGGCTCCTCGTATATGCTGACTAGTTTTCAACTAACAGGTCTGAAAGGTAAGTTCCATTAAACGGAGTGGAGGCAAGCAGATGGTGCTGTAGGTACTTAGTGGTTGGTTTTGTTTGTTATCACCACATACCATTTTCCCAAAATAAATAAATAAAATAAAAGTTAATTTCACTTTTGATATCTGTGCTCCCTGTTAATATGCAAAGTGAAAAGGACTGCTATGTCAGTGCAGAGCCTGGACCAGGCGCCCACTGGAAATAAGATTACTGAGTGTGTGTGAGATATCTATGACTTTTAAATTCCTATGTGCATATGTGTAGATCAAGGCTTCTTGTCAGTCGGCTTCATTCAGTTCCCAGGGTCATCATGGTCGCCTGACTGAACAGGAGCTCATGGCCTTCATTACTGAGAGTGAGTCAGAGACGGGCACTGGCCAGCCAACTTGTAGGGCCCAGAAAAGAAAGCTCCTAGACACCACAGAGAAGCTAGCAAAGTTGCTACCCTTCCTGAGGGCACTGCTAGCCTCTCTCCCTGGTTCTTTCCCAGCTGTGACCTCCTCCTAGGAAGAAAATGGGCAGCTACTCTCTGGAACCATTGGATACTCTGCTCTTAGACCCAGGGAACTCTTGGCCCATAAAGAGAAGCCAATTGGAAGGGATCTCTGCGCTTGCTTTTCCAGGGAAAACCCACTGGGTTGAAAATAAAAGGACATGATAGATAAGTATATTTATTGTTGATTTCAAGATAGTAACTAAGACGCGACTTCAAAAACATTCGATGAATTATGCTACACTTGGTTTTGCCTCATCTTTCTGATATGAATCATCTCTGTGCTAAGCAGTATCACGTTGGAAGGAAAGTTTGTAAGGAACAAGGATCAAATAAAACGATTTGTTTCGAAACCTAGATGAAAATGAAAGTTTCCTAACTTGTTGTATGGTCACCCCACAGGAACCCACTTGTTTATGGTAGTTTCGAGACAGTTAAATCCACTGTACTGGATTCCAAGAAAGATGAATTGGGTGTGTTTAGGGTCAACATGGTTGTAGACAATTTTCATAAAATACCCCATCAGGACTGAAAGGAGAAGAGGGAAAGCCTGGGCTCTGGGCTCTGAGATCTGCTTATTATCAGTGCAGCTGAGAGCAAGCAGCTGTGGTGTCTAGGAGCTGTCCTTCCTGGGCCCTACAAGTTGGCTGGCCAGTGCCCGTCTCTTTAGACAGCAAGCAGCTGTCTAAAGTTAGTGTTCTTTCTGTGTAGTGGAGAAATAGAACCTTTCTCTAGGGGTGTCTCAGGCTACAGGAAACAGTAAGGAAGCTAGCTAATTCTATGTATTGTGTGTGGATTGTGTACCATCTAAGAGTTTCTGCACATCAGCACATATCCTTATCTACTGTGAGGGCAACACAGGGCATTGATGATTCACTGTGTCTCACAGTCAGCGATGTGGCAGAGCTGAAATTTCACCCTGTGATTGACAGCCCTTGCATTCTTAACCAGCTGTAGAGAAAACTGTAAAAGAGAATGCATGCAATGGCTAGGGCATTTCCTCATCTGAGAACGTAGAAATGGCTTGTGCCTCCCTGGCCGGGTTACCGAGATCAGCTGCATCAGCGGGGCATGGTTGGGGTCATTGGGGTCAAGCTTGGACTCTGCGGCCCACTTGGCTAACTTCTTCATGTCCGTCAGCC
The DNA here is from genome assembly GCA_902729485.2 of Mus minutoides. Lineage (NCBI taxonomy): Eukaryota > Metazoa > Chordata > Mammalia > Rodentia > Muridae > Mus > Mus minutoides. Next base: position 457,250 of record LR750287.1, on the reverse strand, counting down.
CTGATGTGCCAATGGATGAGATGGCATCTGCTCTCTTCAAAGCACTGGAAAAACAGTAAAAACGCCAACAGAGAAAGTAATCAGGAGCTCGTTCTCAGCACGCCAGTGCTGCTGCTTACAGAAGCCATTACCTTAGGAATGAATAGGAGGAAGCTTACTGTGGAGGCGCTGATTACTTTCTTGATTATCAAACATGTTGTAAGGCAATGAAGATATAGGAATGGAAGGCATGCAAATGTGACCTAATGCTACGACTCTACCCAGTGCAGTGACACCCCACCCCCACCCCACCCCATTACATCCTGCCTCCGTGGCCCAGGGAACTCTGAAGGCCTCACCTCCCAGCCTAGTGGGTAGCAGCTTTAGACACAGAACTCAACGGAGACCTATGCTCTGCACAGGTTTCCAGGAGGCGTATGCTCTGCACAGGTTTCCATACCTTACTTGCTCATTCCTTGCTTTACTTCTGGAGGAGCCGAAGCTTTAGCCCCAGGGGATGTCCCTAGTACTAAACTCCAGTGAAAAGTCAGAAAATGCCCGGCCAGGCTTCCATCAGAAGTGGTTCTTAACTAGGCACAGAGCTGCATTTGCTTGTCAAAGCTTGGTATGGGGATATGTAGGACAAGAAGGGGACAAAGCAAAACCTATTTGTGTTGAAGTCTTTTGGAAAAGTGTCTTCTCTGTGATGGAGATACACCATTTTATCCATATTACTATTCTGTGTGTGTGTGTGTGTGTGTGTGTGTGTGTGTGTGTATGCATGGTTGTAAATCTTTTTATTTTAGAGAGGAGGCAGCCATGGCCAGAATGGTGAGATGATGGGTTGATAATGAGTCTGTCTATGCCAAGATGGCAGAGGGAACCTCTCATAGAAGGATGCAGGTTTCCAGTCCATCACAGAGGCCACCTGGATTAGACTGGGAGGCCAGGTCTCCTCCTTCTGCTCTGGAGGAGGAGATGTTGGGGAAGAAAGCTAACGATCAGGAACTTTCCCACATCTAGCAAGCTCTGCTAGTCACTATCAAAGAAGCTTTATGTGCTATGCACCCCCGAGTTAATGAGGTGAGTGAAGAACACGGTTTCTGAGAGAATTAAACAAACAAAAACATTTTTTCTTTTTGGTGTATCTGACACCAATGACCATCCTATATATGTCAACTGATTATTATTCTAAATTTTAAGAAAAAATGTAAAAGAACCATTAAAATACAGGCAGCTAGAAAGAAAGGAGATAACATGACATCCTACACCTCCCCACCCAATGTCTCTGATATAGTCACCAGTTCATTCTAGTCATGTTACCTTCGAAATCCAATGTTCTGCTGTGACAGTGGAGGAATTAAAGGGATCCCATTTTCTCCAACGGCCCATGCCACACTGTGAGACACTTTCCCTGACGTCATTAGAGTCAGTTGATTGCTGCCATCAGCTTCAAAGGAGAAGGGCACCCCTAAGGGAATAGCGAGGTCAACAGGGTGGTGTTTAGAAAGGAGAGGACCCAGGCCTGCAAGAGTGTAGATGGTAGAGAGATGGGACCTGCGGTACGGGCGGTAGGCTGGAGCAGCGCATGCTCCAACCTGAGCCACTAGATTTGTTTTGCAGGTAAATCTGCACAGAATCAAGCTCTCTCTGATGCTGAGCGTAGAGTTTCCATGGTGTACTACCCCTGAGACCATTGGTGTGCAGTGTCCGAGTTCTGCTATCACACCTGTGAGAGCTTTGAAGGATTACCTATCTTTTCTGAACCTTAGCTCTTTTACATATAAGGGAAAATAACATTCTCCTAGGAAGTTTTTCAAAATCAGCTATTTGTCTATTTATTTCAGAGTTTTACATGAGCTCCCATTATATTTCATGAGCTCCTATTAAGGCTGAACTTAGCAGTGAAGAAATTAAATTAAAAAAAAATGAGCTTATGTGACCTTCTAAATAACCAAGTCCTGTTGTGATGCTTGTGTTTTCGAGTTTATAACAGAGCTAGTAAAGACTTAGGACGCTGGTGAGCATTAAGCATCCAGGAAGAAGATATCAGGGAAGATATAGACGAAGTTTATGCTATAGGGGTCAGGGATGTGGATGGATCACTGAGTTCTGGGACAGCCTCATCTACATAGCAAGTTCCAGGACAGACATGATGGGATCTAGCATTATCTAGGAGACGAGTTGACAGCCACATAGAGAGAACCTTGTCAAATAAGCAAACAAACAAACAAACAAACAAACAAAAGAGACACCAGATAATGCCTCTGAAAGGCAAGAGATAGTCATGTAGGTAAAAACTAGTTAAACCATGAGGTTCATCGTGCATTTTATTAGAATTGAGAATGTTAATGAATTGCTGTAGAAATATTTAACCTCAATCCAGGATTTATACCCAGCCTTTGACCCTTTAGTTCTTGGATAAAAGAACACATAACCTTTATATTCATAATTTATATTCATAATAAGCCTTAAATGGCACAAGAGCTGGGCAGATACCTATCTTCTATATTGTTAGAATTTATTTTCCTCTCGACAACCCTGAGTTATTACTTACTATATTTCATCTGGGCTGCTCTCAACTCCAATTGGTCTGCCCTCAGGGCCACCTAACCCATGGATGCTTCTCTCACTTCCATTTATCTTCTTCTCCTCATGGTTCTCCTCTGACCCCAAGCCCCGGAAACCTAAACCACACCGATGTCTCTTTTGCCTAGCTGTTGGCTGTTGGCATCTTGATTTGCCAATTAGAAATAACTTGGGGGCAGTGTCACTTAGGGCTATATGAAGATTCCAGGTCTTGGGGGCCAGCACGTAGCATTACAATAGACTGTAAGACCAAACCTCAGCAATAAATGATCTCCATTTAATGATTGAAGTTAGTATCTTTTAGCCTTATACACCAATATCTCTCTGGTATATCTTTTTATGCATAATTCTTCATTTTCATTTCTAATTATTTCTTTACAAAAGATTATTACAAGTGGAATTAAGGCATCAAAGAGCTTATCAAAGCTCTTCAATTCATACTACAAAATACTTTATAGTAGTGTAGTCATACGTGTTTTCATAGAGAAATGACTTGGCAAACATCCATCTATCTTTTGAACACATGTGAAGGCTAAAAGGAACTTCTACCATGTAGGTCCTAGAGATTAGACTCACTCCCTCAGTCTTGGCACAAAGAGAGCCTTTACATGCTGAGCCATTTTACTGGCCCTCTTACTTCCTAGCCCCCCAACCCCCTTGAGACAGGATGATATTCTGTTCTTCAAACTGTGGTCATCCTCCTGCCTTAGCCTCCCAAGTGTTAGGGTCACAGGTATGAGCCACTATCCCTGGCTTCTTTTGAATTTTTGATACCAATTTTATAATTATTTGGTGATAACTTTTAATCATCTGGGAAGTAGAAAAAGACAGATTCAGATATGCCAATGGTAACCATTAGCTGCTGAAAACAATTAGCTTTGCTTACCACTTCCAACTCCCTCATGGTCTAATGTCACATGCTGGTTACTGCTGAACTCCACCTCTTCAATGGGGGCCCTTCCTGTGACAAGGGTCGTCTCAGGGATAGGCAGGAAGACCTCGGCTAGCAAGGTGGGACCACTATGACCAATAGTTTCATAGACCTGAAATCCAGAGAAGAGACTCAGCCAGTAGAAGTGGCAATAGAATGTACTCTCAGGTGTCGATCTACATTGTTAGTATCTGTGCTGGTCTGCCCCGGAGACCATCTTATATATACCCTGCTTGGGACCAGCCTGATTCCCAGTTACTCTAGTTTCCTGGGATAGGGCATTGTGATAGTCAATATTATCAACATGATGGGATGGATCTAGGGTTACCTAGGAGACAAATAACAGCATGTCTGGGTCCTAGTAGATGGTCACGTTGAACTATTTCTTCAGCAAATCAACTAGGGAATGCTCTGGTCCCAGTAGTTCCCTACCAGCCTTTTTAGACACCTAGAGTGGTAATCTATCTGTTTTCACTGACATTACAAAGAGACATCGGATAACCAAGAGGCTGACCCATTCCTCTTGAAACACCCACTTTGCCCATAGCTCTTACAATTTCAGTGACCACAAAATTCTGTGGACAGGGATTATAGTTAGCAGATGTACCTGAAGCATTAAGCTCTCTGGCCAGTTGAATATCTGCAGGTTGAAAATCTGTCCAAAGTGAACCCGGAAATCTGCCCCTAGAGGCCTGCTAATAGTTCTCGACACCTCTTTACTGTTGAAGACCACCTTTAAGTACACAGAGCGCCTCCTGACATCTTCCCTTCTGGAGACTTCCACCCTGCAAAGTGAGACCGCCCACAGCTGTAGTCAGTGCTCGATTACTAAGGATCAATGTGCATTTGTTGACTGGATGGACACCAAACATTACAAAGGACACAGTGGCAACATTATATCAGGCCATTTGACCCAGACAGTGACAGGTCTTGAGGAACTTGCTATAATCAAATATTGTGACATGGAGCTAATGGGTAAGCCGTTGACAGGTACTGAAAGGGCAAGGGGTGGGCAGGCCAAGAGTCCAATCCCTGTTGGACTACAGTCTCCTCCAGTTTCTTAAATGAGACCTATACTTTGTGTGTGTGTGTATGTGTGTGTGTGTGTGTGTGTGTGGTTTTGTGGGTTTTTTTTGTTTGTTTTTGTTTTTGTTTTTGTTTTTTGGTTTTTTGAGACAGGGGTTCTCTGTATAGCCCTGGCTGTCTTGGAACTCACTTTGTAGACCAGGTTGGCCTCGAACTCAGAAATCCGCCTGCCTCTCCTTCCCGAGTGCTAGGATTAAAGGCATGTGCCACCATGCCCGGCAAATGAGACCTATACTTACATATAAAACAAAATCTTAAGTAAACATATTCCTTGTTAAGTGGAATTAGCTCAGGACTGGAGAGACTCAGTGATAGAAAGAAGGGAAGGGGGAAGAGAGAGGTTCCTGTTCTTCTAGGGGGTTCTAAATCCAGGTCAGGCAGCTTATACTGTCTTTAGATCCAGAGGTAGGGTGTTCACCTGATGACCTCTTCTGGTCTCCACAGCACACACACACACATAGACACATAAACAACAACAAAATCTTTTTTAAAAGGAGTTAATTCAAGCTGCATGGAAGGGTAGTGACTTGTGTTTACGCTGATAGATTTAAAATTGTATTTATTTACTTATTTACTTATTTATTTATTTATTGTATACGAGTACACTGTAGCTGTCTTCAGACACTGGATCCCATTACAGATGGCTGTAACCCACCCCGTGGTTGCTGGGATTTGAACTCAGGACTTCTTGAAGAGCAGTCAGTGTTCTTAACTGTTGAGCCATCTTGCCAGCCTCCCTATCCACCCACAGCTGATAGATTTTACACGGAAACTAGGGTAGCCCATTTTAGTAGTTAGATCCGGTCTCCTTCTCTAAGCTCTAAGCTTTTCCTTCATGTTTGCATAGAGTAGGTGGATGCTCAGTACTAAGAAATATAGCTGACTTTTAAAGACCATTCAAATCACAGAAGAGTGTACCCTGGCACAGTGAGAGAGCTGAAGCACAGGGAGCTTGAAAACAGATCAGATTCTTCAAGATTAGTGTTTAATCTTATTTGCAGAGACACTATAAAAATGCTAGTCGATAGCAATTACAGCCTATTGACAAAAGTAAAAACGATATTCAAATAAAAAACAGATATAGCATTTTGAGATGGTAGTTTGGCAATTAAATATTATTTTAGTTAAATATGTAAAACATAATATTTATTATTTTAACTTTTTTGAGACAGAGTTTATGTAGTTGGCCATGATCCTTTTCTTACTACTTCCCAAGTGCTGGGATTTCAGGCATGACCCATCATGCCCAACCATTTTAACTATTTTTAAATCTACATTTTAGCACCAATAAATACGCTCATGTCCAACAGTCATTGCTACATACCTAAAGAGTGTTTCATTATCCCTAACAGAAATTCTCTTGTCATTATTAAGTGGAGGATCATTTTAATATTTTATATTCCTGCAATTTAGACATATCCAGACATGAACTGGCTTAAAGCTGAAATCGAGAAGCAAGAAGACACCTCAGTGTATCTGCTAGCCCAAGGGGGCATGGGCATGGGCACAGGAAGTCACTGTGGAGAGCAGGCATTGACTTGTTGGGGTTCTTTTCTACAGACAGCTCTATGGATAATGTTCCTGGGTAACAAGTAGGGTGCAAAGATGGGGGACCCCTAGGACACCTCTAAAGTAAGCATACACGGGCAGTTTTACATAGTTCAACCTCATGTTTATGTATGGGGACATGGTTCTTCTGTTCATATGGCATAGTGTGATTATATATATGTATATATTTCTCTGTGTGCTCCTATGTGTGTATAGGTACATGTCAGTATGCACCAGTGTCATCAATGGTCAGAACATGCTTACCTTGTACATTCCAATATCACGTATGGTTAGAACATGTGCTTACCTCGGACACTGGTCATTGGGCGTCACATTCCCTGCCAGACTCAACTCAGGAATGAGTGTGGGCTCCCCTGGCCTCCTCCTGCTGTGGGCTGCTCTCTCCCGCACCTGCTGCTCTATGACAGCTGGGTCAGTGGGCTCTGGTGGGATGGGCTTCTTGACCTCTTCCTCAGGAAAGGGGTCCTCAGCCTCTTCCTCCTCAGGGTGTCCCTCTGCTGTTTGCTTCTTTTTCTTCTTTTTGGTCCTCTGTTAGGTAAGAGGTGACCTGGTTTCAAAACAGTCTCCAGGACTGGCTTTCAGCAGCATGGCACTGAGAACAGAGAGAACCGAACACCTCCACCCCTAGCCCGTCTCCAACAACAGTTCCCTGTGCTTCGGTTCTCTCCCAAAGTGGAGACAAGCACAGACACACCTTCTCTCTCTCTCTCTCTCTCTCTCTCTCTCTCTCTCTCTCTGCTTCTGAAACGAGGCAACATCTGAAGAGCATTCAGCATCAACATCCTCCATGCATGATGGCAAATACACATTTGACATATACATTACTGCATATTCACAGTGCTATCAATATGGTGTCTGGGTGGCTTTTTGGATAAAAGATATTAACCAATCAATCCCTTTTGAGCCCCCAGCAACATGGTAAGAAAGAGACAGAAGAGTTGGTGGGAGACCTCCATGTGGCCTGTTGGTCTAGCTTCCCTCCTCCTGTCTCAGGGGTTCGCCTTCCAAGGCCCTCCCTAGGCAGCCCTACTGCAGTGAAGCTGAGTGATGCTTTGCAAACCTGGGCTTTCCTCCAGGCCTTCCACTGCTGATGAGACGCTCTGTACTCTTCCATCTTTGTTGCATATTCCTCCATGTGCTCCTCCAGCAACTCACTGATCTCAGCTTGAATCTCAGCTTCATATGCATCCTCATCTAGTTTCGGGTCAACTTTTTCCCTTTAAATGAATTTGCAGATCGTGGTTATTTCTTGGAATGAAGTAAGATGGTGATACAGTGCTGGGCTTGCCCTGTGCCAGGGTCTTGTCTAAATCTATTGCTTGTATTAAGTTGTGAGCCCCACACTATCATCAACCCTGAAGGGACATTAACACAGACAGTTAAGAAGCTAGCCTGTGAGTACACAGGGGGAAGAGCTGTGGACCACTTAGTAACTGGACCACTCTGGATAATTGTCCCCATGGGTTGCCAAGGTGGAGTAAATTCTACTCCAAAGGGCCTGAGGACTCATTTGAATAGTTTTATTATGTCTTTGATTCTGAGTCCTTTAAGGCACTTGCTGAACTTGGGTTGATGACGTTAGGTTGTTTTCTTATGATTTTGTTGATAAGACATTAGTTCATCCCAATAAAAAGAATATCCACAGTGTGTTCTGTAGATGTTGTAGAAGGGAAATGCCCCTTACGACCATCTCAGTACTTGTGATGGTTTCAATATGTATGGCCAGTATAGACTAGTTTCCTGGGATAGGGCATTGTGATAGTCAATATTATCAACATGATGGGATGGATCTAGGGTTACCTAGGAGACAAGTAACAGCATGTCTGTGTCCTAGTAGATGGTCACCTTGAACTATTTCTTTAGCAAATCAACTAGGGAACTCTCTGATCCCAGTAGTTCCCTACCAGTCTTTTGAAACACCTAGAGTGTGAATGTTTGGCCCATGGGGAATGGCACTATTAGGAGGTGTGGCCTTATTGGAGTAGGTATAGCCTTGTTGGAGAAAGTTTGTCACTGTGAAAGATGGCTTCCAAGTCTCATATGTGCTCAAGTTGTGCCCAGTGTCACACACAGTTTCTTTCTACTACCTGTTGATCAAAATGTGTAAGTCTCTGCAACTCAAGCACCATGTCTGCCTGCATGATGCCATGTTTCCCTTCATGGTGGTAATGGACTGAACCTCTGAAACCGTAAGCCAGCCCCACTTAAATATTTTCCTTTATAAGAGTTGCCTTGGTCATGGTGTCCCTTCACAGCAATGAAATCCTAACTAAGACAGTACTGGATTAAATAGATGTGAAGGTCCCCTGCTTGTCTACAAGGAGCCTTTTCCTCATTCCTGACTGGGGAGACCTTTGAGGGGGACACAACAGACAAGCTACACCTATGTCAGCCTGGCAGTCTGGAGTTGGTGCTGGGTCTGGACTGCAGACTCATTTTTACCCAGTGTGGTCTACCTTCCTGGCTTCACACTCCGTAATTTTCTCCATTGCCTAAAACTATAAGGGTTAGCCCAATATTTGGATGCAGAAACAAATCTTGGGAGAAACTTGTGGGGGTTTGGGGATATTTATTTATTTATTTATTTATTGAATATGGCTGAGGACTGAAGCTAATGTCTTGGCTAAATCTAGGCAAGGGCTCTACTACTGAGATTTATCCCTAGCTTGAAATATTTTTGACTCAGTATTTTGAATAGATAGTAAGTGGGAGGTACCCTGCTAGTTCCATGTACCCAATGTGGCAAGGTTCTTGCCTCAAAGAGCAATCACACTTGCGTTTGCCCTGAACATGTTATGAATGGTTTCAGTTTTGGACAATTACAGCTTCTCCATACAAATATATAATTATTTTTAACCGAAAAGTATCTGTTGTTAAGCAAAGTGCTAGATAACTGCCTTAGTTTGTTACTTTCCCCACTTACGTGTGGGTACACCATTTGCCCCAAAGAGACGCCCAGAAAGGGACCAACAGCAGTTGCAGAGAGGGTCTTCATGGAAATCAACAGCACAGTGGGGCATTAAACTACACTCCCACTGATGTATGGAGTTCTCGTGAACTAAGAATCACATGTGTCAGCAAAGCATGGCTTTCCTATACTACAAACAAGGAAAAATTGCAACTGGATTGAAAAGGAAATGGGAAACACATAACTAGAAAGATTGTGGGAGATGATGAAGTAGTTATCTGTATGAAACAAGAGAGAGAAAGCACCAGACAATAAACAGGAGCAAACGCTATGTTTTAAAACTAAAAGTTTCTCACTGGAGGGAAAAGGGAAGGGGGAGAGGCAGAAATGATCGAAGGGAGCAGGGTGGGAAGGAAGAAGGAGGAAGAACTCCTGAACAGAGAACAGAGAGGTCATGGTTACCTGGAGCACATTTCATGAGCAAGTTCAGGTCCCAGCTATCCTCAGAACTAATGCAAATTACACACAGGTAAAGAAGACATAATAAATCCAGCCTTATTGAGACGTCAGGAGAATAGAAATTATACCAGGTGACAGGGACACTGGTAAAGGCATTAAGGGACATCACCCCTCTGAAGTGCATTTGGAGGCAGCATGTCAAATGGGAGAAGACAATTTTACTTCCAGGGACATGCATCCAGGAAACCAAGGTGCGTGCACGCTAAAAGGCAAGTCTGAAAGTCTTATGTAGTGAAGTTTGTGGTGTGTGTGTGTAGTATGTGTGTGTGTGTGTGTGTGTGTGTGTATAGTATGTGTGGATACATGTTGACATGTTGAGTGTCTTTCTCTATTGTTCTCAGCCTTATCTTTTGAGACAACCTCTCTTCCTAAACTTGGTTCTCATCAGTTAGCTACACTGGCTGGCGAGGGACCTCTGGGATCCATCTGTTCTTACCCCAACTTCCAAGCACCAGAATCCCAAACTCGTGTAAGCATGCCTAGCTTTTCTCATGGGTGCTTGGGATCTGATTCATGCTTATGCTACAAGCATTCTCTTGACTGAGACAACTTCTCACCTAGATCCTGTCAATCATGGAAATATACGTAGCACAAAGAATTGTGTGTTTACACATTGAGTCTTTAAAAGCAGAAAACAAGCAATATTAAATTGTATATTCTCAGGGTTGGAGAGATGGCTCAGCAGTTAAGAGCTCTTCCAGAGGTTCTGAGTTCAATTCCCAGCAACCACATGGTGGCTCACAATCATCTGTCATGGGATCCAATGCCCTCTTCTGGTGTGTCTGAAAGACAGTGACAGTGTACTCATAAACTTAACATAAATAAATATTTTCCTAAAAAACTGTGTATTCTCAGGTGTTATATACAAAGGCAGGAAAATGATGGTCATAGACACAGACAGCTGGTAGTGCGGCTGGAGAGAGGCATGGGAGCTGTCAGGTGCCTAAGATATTTAGTTCTCAGCCTGGGAAGCAGCTGCAAGGCTGAGACTGTTCACTCATAGTTTTTAAACTCTATCTATGCACTCCATATCCTTTTTTGATGTATGACACAGCCCGATAAACCAATATCTGAGAAGCCTTACTTTCTCAAGACGAGCTTCAATGGCGTGTTTGTAAACCTCTGGAACTCCCGTAATGACTTCATCTCTTTCCAGACCTTTATGATGGCCTTCAGCAGTGTTCGATCTTTCTCTTGTTCAGCATCTCGCAGTCTTCGAGTCTGCCTATGAGTTGTAGTAATTGGTGAGTTTGTATCAGTTGTGTTCATTTATTAAACATTAATAGTGCTTCGTTATTGCATACTGAAGTATACAACCCTCCCTTGCACATGTGGCTGCAAAGCTGTAGCCCAGCTTTCTAGGCTACACTGACTTTCTCTCTTCTAACAAAGTTCTGCCACGGTTCCTAAGTGAATCTGGGATTCTTCGCATCTCCGATTCACTCATATGACAATTTTCTCGTGCTAAGAGTTTTCAGAATTTCTGGGAAATTGTTTGGTTAGCAGATGTGAAAGAAAGTAGAAAAAGAAGAGGTAATAGAATAGGGTCTGTATTCTAGACATTTTCTTTAGTTTATTCTCTCTTAACTGAATTGCTCAATTTGATAGTCTAAATTATCTTTTAAAATTCTTTTTCAAACTATTGTCCCTCCTAGTGACAGCTGCCTTTGTAGTTATGACAGGAAGAGACTAGCAGGAGTGGTTGTCCTGGATGAAGAGTGCTGGCATCCGAGTTGTCAGACAAGCACTGAGGGCTCTCTGTCTTGACACAGATCCTGAATTCTGTACTGAGAGGATGCAATGCTGTTGCCTGCTGTGAAGAATTTCAGTGCTAACGAGATGACAAATGGTTCTGGTTTTAACTGTAGAATTGGCATTTGAAAGTGCGTGTTCTCTCTCTCTCTCTCTCTCTCTCTCTCTCTCTCTCTCTCTCTCTCTCTCCCTCTCTCTCTCTCTTTCAGTTACTTAATCTGTTTTGGGATCATCTGACATATAAACCTTCTTCATAAATGGTAGCCAAATCCAGACTCCAAATTCACTCTGGCCCACCATAAATTAGCTAGTGGATTAATTCTGGATAGGTGCCATGTGTGGTTCAGGGTGTACAGACATGCCTACAAAAGACACACTGTCTCTATGCTCAAGTAGTTTGCGGTACAGCCCAGAGATGAACACACATGTAAGTGATAGCAGCATACGGCAAGGTGTGGAGCTTTGAGGACATCCTGGGAAAGCCAACGGGCTGGGACACTACAGAAATTAGTATCCCCTGGCTATGTGAAGGCCCAAGAATGCCAGTTCTACTTGGACTGACTTGGGCTGTAGAGACAGCACAGAGAAGTAAGGGCGTCTGGCTTCTTAGTGGCTATAGAATAAGGGTATGCAGAGCATGATAGTTATTGTTGGGAACCCAGGACTCAGGAATCTCTAATGGCCTTAAGAAGCAAAAAAATGACAGCCTTGTGTGAATTTTGGCTTTGGCACCTACTAGCTGGCCTTGGGCAAGCTAAGTTACTTCTCTAGTCTCATTCATCGTACAGTTCTAGAGAAAAATCACGATTGTTTCTCTTCTATCTTTCCCTTTCCCCTCCCCCACCTCTCTCTGTGTGTCTGTCTCCTTCCCTCTCTTTCTTTCTTCTCCCTCTTCTTTCCCTCTCTATGCCTTTCTCTCTCAAGCCCATAACTATTTTCATACTCATTCTAGGCTAAAACTAAAACTATCCTCATATAGAGGCTGTGTTTTAAAGATAAAATATTTTTAGAACCGAACATGCCTGTACCTCTAGGATTTGAGAGGCTGAGGCAGGAGGATTGCCACAAATGTGAGGCCAGACTTGTCTACATAATGAGAAAGGCCTTGCCAAACATCCAACATAACTGTAATAAGAATAATACTTTACATTTTAAGCATTCTTTTTTATTCTTTTTCCAGTATACAAACTGCACTAATTCTCACTTTGCAAGAAGAATTTCCAATTCATGCCTAGATTGGAGAAAGAAAACGTACATTGAAACTCCCGGATTATTATTTTCTTTTCTAAGAATTTGTTCTGTAAAAATATCTACACACTAACACACAGGGATTTTAATTATTGAACAATTTAAAAATTATCTGAGCAATGCCTATCACTTGAGGACTTTACACTCTATAGTAAATCTATTAGTAAATCTATATAATAAACTGTGGCCTTTGAACAATAGAATAATAGAATAAAAGGGCTAAGATATGGGCACATAAGAAAGCAGGTGACAAGCCGGGCGTGGTGGTGCACACCTTTAATCCCAGCACTCGGGAGGCAGAGGCAGGCGGATTTCTGATTTCGAGGCCAGCCTGGTCTACAAAGTGAGTTCCAGGACAGCCGGGGCTATACAGAGAAACCCTGTCTCAACCCCCCCCCCCCAAAAAAAAGAAAGCAGGTGACAGAAGGGATTATGCAAGGATTCCTCAAAACAATAAAATGTGCACATAGACCCCCATTTGTATTCTATACTTCTCTATTCAGGAGCAATGATTAGGGCTTTATATTTTGAATTTTAAAATTATGAATAACTCAAAGAAATGGAAAAGAACAGACACTGAACAAGATGCCGTCCACTGACATCTCCTAATGACTCTGAATTATTTTCAACGATATTACAACTGAAGGCTGCCCTCCCCTGCCAAACTCACACCCCTTTTCTCCCTCCCAGAGTAAAGAATCGGATTGGATGGGTACCTTTTCTGTCCATAGCATAGATGTGTTACCTGGGACAAATGAGTATTGTTCATGTGCAAACAGCCTATGGCTGATGGGTTTATCATTCAACACTGTTTTCCAGAATCCCCCATGTGGGAGCATGCTACCAGGCACATCCATCTTAAACTGTGTCTGCACAGATGCGATCCTGGCAGCACTGGCTTATTTCTGAATCTCCCTTGTGTGGATGATGTGGCACATGACAGCATTTGTCTCCCTGTGACCCAGGCATGTGGTTCTTTAGACTACACACCCCTCAAACTCTCAGTTCCAGCTGGTGGGCACCTTTTATTGTGCTATACTCACTTTAAAAATTATTTTTAATAATTTCACACATATACACTCTTTAGTCTTACCCCCTTTACCTCTCTATTGCCCCTGTCCACCCTGAACCCTCCCCACAAATCACATTTGTGACCCTCCAAGATCAACGAGGACAGTCTGTGTGACAGTGAGATTGGAGGTGTCTGTTGGAACCTTTGGTTATGGTGTGGAGACATGACCAAAGACAGTGATTCTCTCTTCTCCTTGGAGTTTATGTATAGGCAACAACAGTTCAGAGGTAAAGGGTAGATAGGTAGGGCCTGTGAGCCCTTCTGTCTTCCTTGATTCATTGCTAATTGAGCTGCATTCATATGTTAAATTACCAATATCATTATTTCATTTGGCAGAATTGTACGTGAATTCAATGCATTTTGAAAAGTCTGGAAATAAGAAGCGTAAACTCACGTCTAACAGGGAATAAGGGAAGTCCTTGAAAACTTTACTCACCGAATTTCAGATTTATACTCATTGATGGTTTTCTGGGTTGTGTCAAGAGACTGATGAGGTTTCTCTGGGTTAAGGCTGGTCTGAACAGCTTTTCTTAGTGCTTGAAGCTTAACATGATAGGGATAGAAGTTTTACGTTAGAAACCCTTTAGCCACAAGTTGAAAGGTGTGAGCATCTTCTGTGGATGCTCAAGGATCCAGCTATCTTCAGACTTTCACTAAAAGCACCTACCAAAGCTGACACTGATAAAGAGTTGCTGATTCGGTTTTTATGAATGTGGATCTCTATGGAACAAAGTTTATCCATCTTTGCTCTGGGATAATCAGACTGCAGTCATCTTTATGTTTAAAATTATTCGAAGAGTCTTTGTTCAAATGAAAGTTTCTATTGTCACCCAGAAGTACCCAAACATTGAGTTTATCATAAGGAAACTATACTTCTTTAGTGTTTCGACCTCCTTTATAGTATCCCATCGTCGGCCATTCCAAACTGTCAACTCTGGTATAACAGATTTCGGTAGTAACGGTCAGTACGCCTCACAGGATGGTATCACACTAGAAATGAATCCAAGGGGTGGCCATTCCTCTGCACCAGCTGAAGCTGCTGGTCTGTGTTTGAGTGCTACACTATGTAAAGGGTCTACATAAAAATCACACTGTCCGACTAGGCCCCTTGGTACTGCAATCTTTATATGCCCCAATACAGGGGAACGCCAGGGCTAAGAAGTGGGAGTGGGTGGACGGGGGAGCAGGGAGGGGGAGGGGGGAAGGGACTTTCGGAATAGCATTTGAAATGTAAATTAAGAAAATATCTAATAAAAAAATTGGAAAAAAAAGCCATCACACTGTCTGTTAACAGACATGTTTTCAAGCCGCCAACAGTCTCAGGAGCCGAGATCACTTCATTAAGTAATAACTTTGTTGATGATGTGCACATCTCATGGGTAGAACAACCTGTAGCACACACAAGTCTCCCTCTGTAAGGCAAATGCATGCTGCAGAATCTGGGCTTATTAACTGCACACCACCTATACCCTTCTGTAGTCATTATTCCCAAGTTTTCAACTTGTTACGACCTAGAACCATCTGGCCGATGGGCATCTGGGCATGTGTGTGAGGGCTAATCTTGACTGAGTTCACTGGGGCTGGGAGACCCACCTACTGTGGGTAGCACCATTCCTTGGGCAGAGATCCTGAACTATATAACATGGAAAAATAGCTGAGCACTAGAGTGTTCCTTTGTCGTTCTAGGTCCCGAATAACGGATGTGGTAAACTGCTTTAAGCTTCTGCCTCCTTAACGTTCTCACTGTGATGGAGTTTATTCTGACCTGTAAGCCCAAATAAACCCTTTCTTCTTCAAGTTGCTTTTGTCAGGGTATTTTAGCACAGTGACAGGAAGAGGAAATAAGACACATTCCTTTTGCCTCTAGGTAGGACCCTATCACACACCCTGGGCAGAGTACATGTGAAATGGGGACAGAAACATTCGATGTTAGAAGCATCCCCAGTGGGTTAATCAGAAGAACCAGCCCCATCAACCACAAGCATGGAGAACACAAGTACCTTATCTGTAAGAAATTTCGTCTTGTTTCTTTGCTGTCTTGCAAGGTACTGGTCATACAACTGGGCCAGCTTTGATGCCAAGACGTGCTCCCGGCTAAAACAGGGATGGTGAGTGAAGATTAAGCCAGAAATGTCGATGTCCAGTTGGAAATTTCCTGGAGGGTCTCCAGATCCAATCATATGCTGTCTACTGTGGACATACTTCTCCGCCTGCCAAAGAGAGCCGACTGTGAGTCTTGTCCTCAAAGGAAAGGCTGTCAGATACAAAACTATCATGGATCTTTTCCATGTAGACTTCCTAGTTTCTTGTGTTTTGCAGCTGATGGCCTTGAGCATTTGGATCACAGATGCCCTCTGTTGTAACTAAGATTTAAAAACCTGTAGCGTATTGAATAATGTAGGGAGAGAGGTGGGGGAAGACTGAGCCCCACATGCAGAAATGGGGAGGGAGTTCTTTGGTGTGCAGTGTGTCAAATAGACGGTTTCCCATCTAGAACCTCTCCAGAATATTCCCCATCTATCACCACTGTTTACCGAAGTAGGGAGCATCACTGATTTTGTGCTTATATTCCTCTCCTGGTTAGAGACAGACTACCATCAGAGAGTGCTGCTTTAAGACAGAGTACCAAGTGCTTTAAGACAGAGTACCAAGTGCTTAGAGACAGAGTACCAAGTGCTTAGAGACAGAGTACCAAGTGCTTAGAGACAGAGTACCAAGTGCTTAGAGACAGAGTACCAAGTGCTTAGAGACAGAGTACCAAGTGCTTAGAGACAGAGTACCAAGTACTTAGAGGCAGAGTACCAAGTGCTTTTGGCACAGATGAGTTCTATGATTTCTTCATTGTTGTTTAATAAATGAGATGATAAATATGGAGAATTTGGGAGCATGTCTATCAAGCCACAACATGCCAATGAAATCTCCCTCAGCTTTTTCTTTCTACAGATGAAGATACAGAGCCTCAGAGACAATGTGGTTTCCAGAAACTCTCAAAGCAAACTTAGTGAGGTAGGCATCCCATTGTTTTGTGGAGTACAGTTCATATGCAAACCACAACTGAAAAAAAAAAGAGCAAAGACAAGGGATGGGGTCTTCCTCTCTAGTGGGAAGAGAGGTGGCATCTTAGAGATCCTGTTCTACTATGTACCCTAGAAACTGTTCATACTTGAACATGAACCTAAGGTAGAGACCAACAGCAGTTACCAGAACACAGGCTAAGATAGATTTGGGAAATAAAGCATATTTTGAAAGATACTGAAGAATAGCTAATGTATCCCTATTTGAGATAATGATATTTTAAGACATACAATCAGTTGTATAAGGATGCTTAAAAATAAGATCTGGCCGGGCAGTGGTGGCAAACGTCTTTAATCCCAGCACTTGGGACGCAGAGGCAGGTAGATTTCTGAGTTCAAGGCCAACCTGGTCCACAGAGTGAGTTCCAGGACAGCCAGGACTGCACAAAGAAACCCTGTCTCGAAATGGGAGAGAGTAGGGGTGTTCAGGAGTGAGAAAAGACAGGGTAACAGGGATGAGTATGGACATAATTCACTGCATGCATGTTGAACATTGTCAAAAATAAATAAAAACTTAATCGGCTTTTCATTAAAGATAAGCCGAATGTCATTTTAAAGGATAATCTGAATGTTTCAGTAATTAAATATAGTACACACTATATTAGGTCCCACAAGAAGCCATTAATTCTAAGTATACATCAATAGTGTGTGTATTTGATCATCTAGGAGAACCTTGTAGAACTGACTGGGTAAAAACTGACTGGCTAAAACTCACATATATTTTCTTTGAATTCTAGTACAAAGAAGAGTACACCAAATTTTACCACCAAATAAAGGCTCATATGAGCATGCTTTACCAGAAATACAAATACAGAAAACTACGCTAACAATAATAACTGCAAAGCCAGACACTGTACTAAACTAATGAGATGCTTCCATGCACACACACACACACACACACACACACACACACACACACACACACTCGATAAGTAGAGTTCCTTCTCTTCTTAGCTGTGGAATAATAACACTCTAATCATGGCTCTCTAATGCCAGAATCTCCTCTTGTGCACATTCCAAGCCTCATCCCACCAGGTAAGGGTTTTTTTTTTCCTCCTCTAAATTGGCTGCAACTTGATTCTGAACTTCAGCGGACTGCAGACACCCACCAGTCATTGTTGAATAAAGAGGATGCTGCATACAGAGTGCTACTCGGTTTCACACGATGGACAAAAGCTAACTAAACATTTCTCCTCAGGCTACCATTTCTACAGATGAAGATACAGAGAACCCCAAAGATATACAAGATCAGGGTCCCAATCCAGCATCCCTACCTGAGACATTAAGAATTAATGTCTACAAAAGAATTAAATGTAGAGAGAACTGACCATGCTCCCCATAGATGATGTGGAGTGGGGACACCAGTTCTGTTTTGGGGTTTTACAACATCCATTTAGCCTCATAGCTTGCAAATAAACCATTTTTGTCATGCAATCTTGTAATTTTCTAGTTAACACAAATAGCTTCCAAAGCTTCTTCCATCAAAAGAAATGAGCAACTGATCTTAAAGCAATCCCTCCCGACTTCAGTCAGTGACTACTACATTAACAGTCTAGTAATCTGTATATATAAAAAAAGTATGGAAATGAGAGTGGCAATTAAATTCACATATTCCTATGACCACTCAGATACTCTGCATTAATTAAAATAACTTCAGTGTAGCAAAACATGGATAATTAAATGTCAACCCCAGGTGTGATGGAAGTTTCCTCTCTGGCTCAGTTCTGCCCCACTCTCCCCTCTCCATGGGAGTTCCCAGACTTATAGTCACTCAGGGTGTGGTTCTCAGGCTCCAGCCTGTGTGCTCGGGATGAGTAAGAGCCTGTGGTAGAGTGTTGCTCTGCACTCCCAAGGTTGCCTTGGGCACTTTTGCCAAGCCTTCCTCTCCCAGCTCAGGGTGAGCTCACCCTCCAGTAACTGCTGCTGGTCTCTCTACCTTCAGTGCTAAGCTCAGACGTTCAGAATGCCCAACCCTCACGTTTCAGGGAGGAAGAACCCAGGGTCTCATCTTCTACCATCTGCTTACGTTTCTTTGAGCCAGAGAACTGTCATGGAAGAAACAGCAGTGAGTTCTCCGAAGGAGAGAGTATTTCTAAGTGTATTTCAAGTTGACACCGCTCCTCGTTCTTTATTTGAAAACTAAAGCGCAAGGCTGCAAGAGAAGGCATTGGTGGGTGATCTACTGGTATTCTCAGCAGATGCTCAAAGAGATGTCTATATCTACATATCAATGACAGGATAAAAAATAAGTTTCTACATGGTCCTGAGAAAATAATAACAAAGCTCAATCAAGTGCTGCACCTCGGGCAGATGCCCATCTTCTCTTCCAGGTCTTCCTGGAGACCATTCTCACTTTCCCTTTCCAGGGACCATGCCATATCTCCTGGATTATTGCCTGGGTGGATATAGGATTCCTTTAGAACTGACTGTTATTTGACTTAGTATTGACAGAGGGAGATCTCTCTGTCTCTCTGTCTCTGTCTCTCTCTCTCTCTCACACACACATACCTGTCCTAACATATGGAGAACCATGCAAAAGGTGAAAAGAAAAGAATCAGAGGAAAAAGGGAAAAAGGTAAGGAAGGGAATGAGAGGAGAGAGAGAGAGAGAGAGAGAGAGAGAGAGAGAGAGAGAGAGAGACTGAGAGAGAGAGACTCCTCCAGCCCCCAGCCCATGTCCCAGGCTTTGGCTGTGCTTCCTATGCCTCCTCCTTCAGTTTTATATAAGTTTTCACTGGGTTTTTGCAGCAAACACAGAACTTCTGTAAAAGATTGGGAAGAAGAGCAGGAAGGCCAAGTGCAAAATTTTATCAAGTACTAGCAAGGAGGATGGACTCCTTGCAATTTCCTCAAACTGGCATAGCAGGCAGTCCCCAGCCAACATTGTACCATTAGCCCCTGGCTCCTTTTCTGTCTCCTCAAATGGGCCACAAAGACCAAGGGCAACTTTGGACATGGCAACCGTTGTATTCCTAAAACTTAGTACAATATAGTACATGTCAGACTTCCAGTTAAAGACAGAACAACACAGAAGGGAACGCGGTGGAAAGAAGCCACCCAGTGACTAGCCCACTGTGCTACTGTCATTGGGAAAACTGCATTTTTCTATTCTGTTTTGTTCTACTTGGTATTTTTAAGTTTTAGATTTAGATTGGTCCCCTCCTAAAACGTGTTAAATTGCATAGTTTATTTGAGGTTAAGTGTGTGTTCATACATCTGTTTTTACTCCTTTGTCATTGGTAACCTCATCTCAATTCAGAAGCTGCACATTATTCTGCTTTTAAGCAATACACATCCATCATTGGAATTGATGGTTTATTGAGTGGTAGTTCATTCCTGCTGGTCCAAGTGACCATCAAAATTGGGGCTCTTAGTGTGAGCACCAAGAGTCCTTTAAAGGCCCAAAGGATTGCTGACTCCTGATCCAGTAGTGGGACTTTATTTCTATTATCTGATAAAACAAAGCCAGGGCCTAAGAAAAGCTATTTAGTCCAAGAGATGGCTGAGTCCAAGAGTGGAATAGAAAGACATTTCTGGATATACCTTGGTACATTTTGTGGTTGTGTGAGGCAGGGTCTCTCTCTGTAGCCCTTACTGACCTAGAGCTAGCTCTGTAGACCAGGCTGGTCTTACATTCACAGAGATCTGCCTGCCTCTGCCTCCTAAGTGCTGGGATTAAAAGAGTGTGCTATCTGCTACCATGCCTAGCTTTATTCTCTTAAGCTGATTATTTCAGACATTCTGTTAGAGTGAAGGAAAGCTGACAAACACATTCACTGTGTGTTTCTATCACATTTTCTTTATTCATCAATATGATAGCCAGTGAGATTCTTCCCATCTCACGTCGTAATTGCATTCTCTTGGCCAGTTTTACTCTCGGTGCAACTGACAATCAGATCCCTTAATTTCGGTACATTTCCACATTAGCTTAGAACTGCTAAGGGACAGATTCACTGGCCCCCAAAGAGCCTTTTTTCTATTAGCTATCCAAGTTTTCTAATATTATCCATAATTTAGTGCTTCATTATATTAATGTTTCATACTTAGATGGCTGCCTGGATGAAGAGATAGACTGATGGGTTAGAAGGCATATGTGTAAGTTCATGCTGTCTTGATTACTAATTCTATCATGCATCTTTGTTTTGTGACAAGTAGTTGATAAATCCCCCTGGCTGGGACCTAGGTGTAAACCTGCTTTCAGGATCACCCTTCTGCACCAAGCAGCCATCATTAACACCTGCCTGTAAAACTGTTTTATAGAAATTTGCAGTTCAAAAGGAGGCAATTCAATGGTCATCTCAGCACTCACAAGGACCCAGTGGGTCATACACAGCATTATCATTCCTACTTTCTATTGAAGGAGATACCAGAGAGGAAAGGGATTGCCCAGAGTGGCACAGCAGACAGTATATGTCTGTGCAGACAAACAGAGAGGGGCCTGTGTCTTCTCTGCTCACCATTCCACTTTCTGAATGGTCGTCATATGTCCATTCTGTTTTATTTAATCAGTGCAGACATACTACAAACTTGAAATGATGTCTGATGTTTGTTCCTCAGAGTCTAGAATTCTGAAAGTTTGGTCCCTGGGGTATTGTTGCTTATTGACACAGTAGAAATTTAACAGGTGGCTTGATCATGGTGGCGCTGTCCTCAGAAGGGATTCATGCTGGTCCCATGGAGTGGACCAGTTATCAAGAGATAGGTTGTTATAAAGCAGGTCCTGCCACTTTAGCTTGTCTCTATGGCTTCCATTATCACCCCAGGAGCTTTCCTATACATAGTCCCATCCTTGTGACGGCAGCTTCCCTGAGGCTCCCAGCGGAGAGGAGCAGTTTTTGGCACCATGTTTGTGAGATAAATAAAATGCCTTTTCTAAATAAATCTCTAAGCTTCAGGTATTTTCTCATGGCAGCACATATGATGTCATTTAGTCTGCACAGAATCTCTTGGAGGAAGACACTGTTGCTAATCCTACTCTAGAGGCAAAGAATCAAGACACAGAAAGAGACCAAGGACCCAGTTCATCATAGGAGGGGTAAATCAAGGACCCAAATCTGGCAGTTTGGTAGAGCGCTTCAGATGAGTGAGGTAAGGGATGTACAAGGACAGTAAACCTCCCTTAGATCATGAAAAGAAAGAAGGAAGAATAGTTTTTCAGTACTTGTGACTAGTAAAAAGATAAGAAGGGACAAAAAACATGTGACGATAAGGGCAGACTGAGCTCACCCATAATTGCTATTTGGGCTCCTGTTTGAGGTGATAACTTATTTTTTTAAAAAAAAAACAATCTAAGAAGTTATAAACTCAGATCAAGCTACTCAGTAAGCAAGGTAACTTCAATTTCATGTATTAATAAGGACTTAAAGCAAAGAGGGCACCTGTACCTTCTTGTACAAAGTCTCCAGTTCGGCCTTGGGGCTTTGCTCCTGTGTGGACAGTGATGGCCTGGAGGGAAATGGCTTGATAGGGCTGGGCAGTGCCAGGATTCTGCCATCGTCTCCGAACCACTTACTCCCCTGGGTGTCAAGCAGAGAGAAGGACCGTATTTCTTTATATTCAGGCAGAACACATTTTGGAAAACATCTGCAGACACTTTCTGTGTTGGTTACATATTTTATGGGTCACCTTGGGCCCTTGAAGAACTTTAAAGGTTTCTGTCTGCAGGAAATCGATTCTTCACTAACACCCCCACAATTAGGTTACATTTAAGACAAGTAAGTGGGTCTGCAAGAGTGACATATGCCTTTAATCTCAGCGCTTGATGGCCAGAGGCTGGCAGATTTCTAAGTTCGAGGCCAGCCTGGTTTATAGAGGGAGTTCCAGGACAGCACCAAGGGCTGTGCAAAGGAACACTCTCTAGAGAAACAAAACAAAATAAAAACCACGACAGAGGGGAAAGACAACTGTATGCTTAACAAGAATCTTATGTTCTCTTTGATAAAGATTTAAAGGGACACAGTGCTGAGATTACCCTCCATGTTGACAATTAAAATTTTGGGGACCCGGGAAATGTCAGCTTCTATTTCTCAGGGGACATGTTCTGAGCACGTGAGCGTTGGTATTGTTTGGGCTCTAAGACTGTACTGAGAGACAAAGACAGAAAAACAAAACTAGAAAGAGCCCTCTATAGAGTCCAGCGTCCGCAGTGTGAGGTGCCAGGCTCCTCTGGAGAACGCTGTCCCTACTCACAGGCTCCTGGATCAGCAGTCGGTTCTCCATGATGTTCTCATTGGTGCGTGCTACCTCTGGTCTTGCCCCAATGTAAAGACCTTCATCTTCCAGGAATCTGGGCTGTATGTTCTCAGGAAGCTTTTTATAGGTCGGCACTAGGTAGTTCACAAGTAAATATAATAAGCATGGACATGAGTGCCAGCCTCAACCTTCAAACTGCCATTTGGGCAATTAAAACAAGCGTCAGATTTTGTTTATTAAAAAAAAAGCACATTTTCTAAATTAATTTCTAGAAGCAGAACAGAGGAAAAGATGAATATGTTTATTTACAAAATCATATAGGATCGTCATTTAGGACACAACACCTAAATAATTCAGCACTGAACTGAGCAGTGGGCTATTCTAAGGAGAACATGGCATTCTGAGCTAAGGGCCAGGGTATAGAGTCTGAGCTGCTGCTTTTTAGCCTGGTGAATTCAGGCCACCCACTTAGAGCTCTTTTGTACAAGAACTACTAATTTTTTTTCCTTCACTGGATTGCTGGAAGAATTAGATGATATCAAGTCCAAAGAAATACTTTGCAAACTGAAAAGCTCATAGCCTGAGCAGGTAGTTAGCATCGAGAGTGGGGTCAACATGTATAAGGCCTGGTACCCAGTACTGAAAAGGAACAGTTTCTATGAGTGAGGCGAGAGAGACCAGGACTGTCTGTGTGCTCTTGATTTCTTTGTTATTTATAAAAAGCAGATCTTTACTGTGACAGATTCTCATGTGACTCAAGGTTTCAGGTCAGGTTAATGTTGGGTAGAATCACTCAGGTGGCAGTGGGCACAACTCAGCCTGTCAGTCATGACCCTTTTGGGGGCCAATGGATCCTTTCACAGGGTCTAATACCATTGGAAAACACAGATAATTACACCACAACCCATAATAGTAACAAAATGACAGTTACAAAGTAGCAATGAAAATAATTTATGGTTGGGGGGTCACCACAGCATGTGGCAGTATTCTGAAAGGTCCCAGCATTAGGAAGGTTGAGAACCATGCTCTAGAGTGGCTTCTGATGAAGAGACTCAACGATGACGGAGACATAGGGAGGGGAGAGGTGAAATCCAGATACAAGAAGGAGTCTGCTTTGGGGCAGGCACCGTGCAACCCTAGTGTAGAGAGGAGGATGTGCGAGGCAGGAGGAGAGACCCTACAAGGCAAGAACACCCGCTGTCACTCGCATGAGCTGCCCAGGGGTTCCGCAGAAGCCTTCTGTTACAGTTGTCCCTGTACTTAGCCTTGAGCTCCTGCAACGTCAGTACGGTGGGTGACATGCTATGCAGGTCTTCCCTTTGGAACCGTGTGCTATGAACACAAGTCAGTTGTCCATGAGGCTGAACCACCTGGGTACACACAGTATACTGTGTGATGGTCACACGACAATAAATTCACCTGAGGACTTTTTCTTAGAATGCTCCCCTACTCTCAGATGCCATTGTACTGAAGGCTGTGCATGTTGGGAGACAAGCTTGTTTCCATAGCGCTGTAGTATAGCAAGAGGAGGCATAGGGCAGCAGGGAAGAGCAAGAGACGCTATTCAGATCATACAAAGGAGCTCGGGGCTCTGCACCGGGGAGGGACTCCAGCAGAGTTTAGATTCTGTCAAGGCTGTGAGACCCACTGCAGCAGAGCGGACTAGAGAAGACAGAAGGGAGGGAAAGGATGGCCTGGGGCGGGGGACAGGATGTAACTTAAGAGTTAATACATACAGGGCTCATAATTATATCATCTGGATGACATTAAGCACCTGACCATGCTGTCTTGGTCTGTGTATGGCCATCAGACACTGTATATTCCACCCCTTGCCACCAGAACTAAGCCTGTCCCTAGAAAACTCTCCTCTGGTCCTCAGAATATATAGGACATACTTCTTTATCATTCTTCATTCATTAGACTAAAACACCAGGTCAACAATATCTTACGGTGTCTAAGTTTTTGTTAAAATAGTTTTGACTGCTCAGCCAGTGTGTGTGTATATGTGTGTGTGTGTGTGTGTGTGTGTGTGTGTGTGTGTGTATTCTGCTCTCTGACTCCTGCTTGCCATGGATCAGGTTTATATGTGTGTGATTAAGTGTGTGAATATATCTAATCTAATCTAATCTAATCTAATCTAATCTAATCTATATATCCTTTATATATGTGCATGTAATATATGAATATTCTTATTTATCACAGATACACTACTGTTGACAGCAAAATTAGATTAGATAGGTGCTTTTGCTGCACCCGTAGGTAAGCCTATGCTCCTCTAAAGCCACGGCTATCTACAATAGCAATAGCAATGGGTCTGGTCATCACACTAGGCCCTTCACCCATATCATCTTCTCAGTGATACACCAAGTCATCTTTTATGGGAGTTTTATTTCTTCCTTTCTTCAGCCAAGGCACCTGGGAATAAGGGAGCCTGTTTTTGGTTGCAGCCTGCTCTCTGACTTCTGCTTGCACGGAGCAAGTGTGTGTGTGCCCTCAGGTAAGTATGGGTGTATGCACATTACATTTTTGGGATAAGATGGGATCTCTCACTGAATCTAGATCATGTCTGGCTAGGCAGCTCCAGGGATCAAACTGTCTCCATTCCCCAGCACTGGAACCACAGGCAGGTGCTACTCCTGGCTTTTTGCACGGATGCCAAGGATCCAAACTCAGGTTGTCCAGCTTGTGCAACAAGTGCTTTATCCACTGAGGCATCTCCCCAGCTCACCAAAGATCGTTTTTAATTAGTAAATCATATTCAAACCTAGAATGAGGTCTGGAAAGGGTGATCCTTCTATGTCAGGTGTATTTCATCTGCAGGAAAATGAAGGTATCAGAGTGAATCTTAAGAGTGAATACCTGTCAGCCGGCTGGGAGTGAAGAGGATTTCTTTCTCCTTCTGCAGCTGAACGCAGACACTCTTGTACTCTGCAGCTCTGACTGCCACGAAGTCATGGGCCGTGGGATCCAAGCCCAACAGGAAGTCTTCAGCATCCTTCCCATTAAGCAGCTCTTCCTCTTCCTACACAGCAATGAAAAGCAACAAGAGGTACCAAGACTCTTAGCAGACTTGGGAAGAGAATTACTAAGACAGAGCCCATGAAACTTACCACATCTTACAACAAGATTGTGTTTTCCGGGCCAGGGGAGATAGGTAAGTAGGTAAAAGTGCTTACAATAAAAGCACGAGGAAACAGCTTCAAGTTCCTAGACCTCACATAAAAGCCAGGTGGAAGAAGAGCATCTGCAATTATAGTACTCCCACTGAGAACTGGGACAGGAGAAGCCCTGAAGGTTCAATGGCCAGCTAGCCTGCCACACACAGTGGACAAACACCACGGGAGAAGGAGGGGAGAGACACCTGAAGATCTCCTCTGGCCTACACACAAGGACGGTGGCACATACCTACCCACATTTACACACACGAACTCACCCACACACTGTGCACACATACACACAAACTGTATTTCCCTTTTCAGATGAAGGTGACATTTCTATATTTCACAAGTGGGTCATCACTGGTTGCATTTTGCTATTCTTCCAGCTACCTGGAAAATTCGACAACAGAGGAGGCCACTTCCACTCAGAAGTGGAAACCCAAGCTACAGTGTGATCCTAACAGGGCCTACACCTCTGAAGGTGCTCATTCCAGTGCACTTACTTAAAGAACCCGGGCTCATAGTTAGGTTGCATAATTTATACTCAGGGTGGTATTTGGCACAAAAACTTGCTCTCTTGTAAACCCAATGGGAGAGAGAGGCAGGATTCCTTTGCCTTCTGGAGCCAAGTACTCTATGTGCGAAATGTTGAGTCTAGCAAGAACACCCTCAAACCATGCTAGCCACTTTATTTCTGCTTACACAAGGAAAGATGGACAGATTTAGC